>JAGDYQ010000006.1:10923407-10942536 GCA_021962125.1 Bulinus truncatus
TTTTAAATTGAAGTTCAGTAAATAGGTTGAACCTACCCCATCAGTTGGCTCCATGATAGAAGATACTGCCATGTCACCCGCTCCTTGCTCAGCTGATGTATGCATGACTGAATTACTATCTGGCAGAGAACTCAGGGAGTAAGACACAGACTGGATCATGTTCTGAGCAACATCACATGCTGGTCCATTGATGGGAATAGACTCTTTACTTAAGGCCTTCACAATGGCCTCTCTGTAAGACATCAATGACTGAGCTCAACATGACATTTATTTAGGCAATAAGTATGAACATGTAAATACAATGTTCTGACCTTTATAAGTCTTGTTTTGAAAAGCTTAAAAAAAGATTGAACCAGAGTATACAATACTGGTGCATCTATTATATAATAAATCTATTTGTCAAATCAACATGTATAAATGTAGTACAAACTGAGTTATGTATATAGACAGGAAGTCATTAGCAACAGAAGTAATGTTACCCCTTTAAAAGTTAAATAAACACACAGAGTATAGTGTACATAAGTAAGTAAAAAACATATAGCAATTTAAAATAATTTTCCCACCTGGCATATTTAATCTGCAAGTCATTGAGTACATGGTTAAGTGCCCTCTGTTTTTCTAGTGTTGAGTCCATGTACAATATAATCTTGGACAATGATGGTCTGTTATTCTTATCTCTATTACTGACGTCTTTGACAGGAATGTTGAACTGATCTTCTTTTTCATCTTGCAAGCCTAAGAAAAACACAAAAATATTTCAAAAAACCAAATGATGTAAGCCTTTGAGATTAAGTATAAATATAAATTATTTCTTTTAATTCCAGAAAAATTTCAGTAAATGTTGTTTTACCATCATTACTGAAATTAGATCTTAAACTCAAATGTTTAATTTCAAATGTCCAGTAAAATATGATTTTAAAATTCTAATCTAAAATTTATAATAGAAAATATCTTCCTTGATTCCATTGGGTGGGGCATTAAAAAAATGAACTAACCTAGGAAAGAAGCTCCCAAGGGATCTTTAGATGAAGAGAATAGAACTGGCTCGTGAGAGGTTGGGATGGAGTATCCAGTCACAGCCCAGGCTATGCTGTGGGAGGAGCCACAAGCCACTCTTGATATTTTGTAGCCCTCTGTGCCCAAGACCAATGCAGCTTTTCTATTGACAATGGTGGTGCCATTGCCCTGTTGACCGTGATCATTGTCACCCCAAGCCCAAACCTGTCAAAAACAACAATAAAGCATGCGTCCAAATTATGTTTTTTTATGGTGAATAAGTAATTAATCTGTCAACATGATCAAAACGGATGGCTCACCTGCCCTGTGTCAGTGACTGCCAGACAGTGAAGAGCACCGACAGACACATGGACAATCTTCTTTCCCTTCAGTCCCTCCACAAGTTGAGGTTTGCGTACATGAGCATCAGTGCCATGTCCAAGTCTGAAATAATCACCTTTCCCCCTGTAGAAAAATCAACAAAAAAAAACAAAGATAAGCTGATTATACTTGTGTTGTTTTTTTTTTGGTTTGGAAAATTGTTAAAAAAGTAGGGATCATCTTTTTTTAATGATCTTTAAACTAGATAATTTTTTCTTGAATAATTATTTCTTTACCCTTCACTATAATTAGGTGAAAATGAATAGGACTTACTGCTAGTAAAACAATGGATAAAATCATATTAGACTCTGCTTATTTTCATAAATACAAATAATTTAAAAAGAAAAAAAAATATCTTTTATAAAGAGACTTTTATTAAAATGTACTAAAAAAATAAGAAATAATTCCTTAAGCTTAGATCATACTATTATTTATAGAAATTATACTGACTAAAAATGTGTGAGCGCCAAAAAGGATTATATGTTTTATTTATTTATCTTGTAGTTTATCAATGGATGTAAAATAATGGTAGACTACTTTTAGTATACATGTACATCATTATATTTTGCAAAGAATAGAGTCAGAAAACGCATTAATGAAAAGACAAAATTTAATGTCTTCCATTAACTTTGCCACTTTAGTTTAGCCAATATCATTTCTAAACATATTTCATTGATTTAAGTCTGAATAATTATTTTTTACTTTTTAGTACATTTTAAATAAAAGTCTATTTTTTTTGTTTACTTTTTATTTATTTTTTTATACTGTTTGTGTTAAAAGTATTTCATTAGTTTTTGTTAGTAAATTTAAAAATAAACTAATAAAATAAAAGTGATGTGTCTCATATGAAAAAAAAACTAAAAAAATCTGTTGTTTATTATTTTGTTATACTTTGTATTGTTAAAAGAATTTCACTTGCTTTTGCTGGTTATATTTATATATAAACTATTAAAAATAGCGCACAAGTCTTAAAAAAGAACTTCAGAACTCAGAACTTAAACCAGTGCTAAACTTGTGACACCATAGTCTCTTTAAAGAATTTCACTCTTTATATGAACATCACCAAAATCATTAATTCTCCTTAACTCCACAATTGAACATTTAAAAATAGTGTATTTCTTCGAGAATACAAAAGTGTTCAAAGTTTCAAATCGATTGGGTTTCAAGCAGTTGGTGATTGTTGTTTTTAAATATTTCCTTCCTTAGTGGACAGGCACAACAAGTTAAACAAGTGTTTAAAAATAATTACTCTGATGAAGAAAAGGAAATTAACAGCTTAGATCCTTCTATCAGGTATAAATAGTCAATCAAACATATCAGGTCAGAAACCCATGAAAAATATATTTAGAAATTAGTGTAATGGTTGCCAAATGTGGCTCTTAGAATCACATAAAGCCATTACCTTGAGTGTTTGTGCAACTCTCAATAAACTAGTTATTTGTATTTAATTTTTTTTTTTAACTAAATCTTAATACACTGACTATGGTACAGCTTTTTATTTACTATATAATAAATGAGGTCAAGAAATAAGCTACAAGATTTACAGACACACCACTCACAGAAAGTTAAGTTAAATGAAAGCATATAAATGGAGCTCTAACGGACCTGTCTTAGCCACCCCGGTATAGTGCTCAAATTGTTCATTTCTCCAGAAAATGACACTTTTTGGCTGATTATTTAAGTTATATGAGAATAAAAATTTTCCCAGAACATAAAATCTGTATTTAATCAATTAATATTTCATTGATTCATCAAAAAACCTTACCAAGTCCAAACCTGGCCAAGTTTGGTCAATGCCAGTGAAAACTGAGCCCCACATTCAATCTGAATAACACCTTGACCAGTCAATCTTTCCACTGGGTGAGGCACATTGCAACCTTCACTACCTCCACGACCTAGTTTACCAAAATCTCCATCACCCCATGAGTAAACAATACCATCATCTGTCAGGGCCAAAGTCTGGGCATCTCGACTTCCACAGGCCACTTGGACCACCCTCTGACCAGCGAGTGCCATCACCTAACACATTTATCAAATTAAAATAAATGGAAATAACTGTATTTGGCTCATTCAGATATAGGCATATTACAGAATAATTTCAATCATTTGGTTTGAAACTCAATGACATAATTCTTAATGCAGGTCACAAGTGAGATCAACTTACAAAATTTTTTTAGTTCATTTTTTAGAAATCATAAATATGTATATATGGTTGTTATTAATTTATTTTGAAAACTGCACTAAATTAGAATTATTATGAAAGTGCATGTTTATATATGAAATAAAAAAGATCAAAAGAGCAAGATGTTTTTACATGACAGCCTAAAGCCAAACAAACCTGTTTTGGTTTCAGCTGTGTCGTATTGTCACCATGTCCCAAACGACCATAATCACCCAGCCCCCAGGTGTACAGGTCACCATTAGAGATTATAGCAGCACTGTGGGAACTGCCACAAGCAATATCTCTGACTCTTTTAGACTTTAGGGCTTCAATCAATCTTGGAGTATCACAGTTCCTAATAAGGCAAAAATATTTTGAAGAAAAAAATTGTAATTCAGATGTGTAAACAATGAAATATTTATGTTTAAGATAAAAAAAAACCTTTCTATGAAAAGACTTATAAACCGTTAACTTCAAGGTGTTTTTTTTTAAATGTGCTCATTATCTTTCTGAACTAATGATAGTAACAAATAATTAGACCACAATGCCTTGGAAAAACTTGTTTACTTTTTTTATTATCTAAATGAAATTAATTTTTTGTAATAGATAAAATGTTCAGTTTTAATCAAAGTTGAACCAGACATTATTGTTAATAGTTATAAGCAATACAAAAAGAAAGACAAATGATTAATAGACTACTTGAAAGACAATATTGGCTAAAGTGTAGCGATTTCTCCTTACATTCTACTTGAGAGTCCAAGTTTCCCATCATCTCCTTCTCCCCAGGCAAAAACTTTTCCATCTATACTTAGTGCCAAAGCATGACGGCCACCAGAATGAACAGCCACCTTTTTAATGACATATGGACCTAGAGAAGTCAGTTGACGTGGAACAGACACATTCCCTGCCACAGAGCCCAGACCAAGCCTGCCGTTAGTGCCCTCACCACAAGCATAGACCTTGCCATCTTGGGTAACTGAAAGTGTCGGATAAAAACTCAATAAGAATTGTGATCTTTCATTGGCACATGAAGAGAACATACTAATCCTTGATAATTTATCTGTAATTAAATTATCTTTTTTTTACACAAGATAAAAAGGTATAACTTCTTTGTCATTTTATACAGTGCAATGTCGCATTAACAATGTGTTAACACTGTAATATGTGAACAACCCTGTTATTTATTTCCCCCATCATACATAAGATGCTTACACCACCCCCCTATCTCCCCACTGTAAGCTACCTATCATCTTGCTCAAAGTCAGTCCCACACTGTCAGTATAGTAATTTTTTTTCTTCCTTTCTGAGCTTAAATTGACATTTCTGCCAGGTTTTGTGAAATTTCCTCCAACTCACGGACTTTAATAATGAATGAAATCTCACCACCTCCTTCTACCCCACTTTTTACTTATTTTTGGCATGTTGAGCTCAAGGTGACTTTTTAAAACATTAAAATTTGAGAAAAAAAATATTAACCAAAAGCTTTTTTTTTTGCAATCATGAAAATAAAAAATTAGTTACAATGACATTTTTAACAGATGGGGTAGGGACCAAAGAAGATTTTGCATTACTGAAACATTCATTACACATTCAATAATACCATTTCACTGAATACATGTATAATGTCTGTCGATGTGCTGATTTGTCATTAAAACTTTTAATAAAAAACTTACCACAAAATAAACTTTTTGATCCTCCAGCTATTTGTACACAGTTTAATGCAGAAAGTGTTTCATTTAACACAGGCATCTTAATCTGGGAACAAAGTACTTTAATATGTCATTACCAAAAAAAAAAAATATATAGAAAAATGTAATTTTGATGTCAATAGCCCAAGAAACAACGTAAGATTACAGTGTATATACATGCATACATTTAATCATTAAAAAATATTGTAAAATTTCTTAAGAATAATAAAAAAACAATTTGTATTTTTTTACTTTAGATCCTTTCGGTCCTCCGAGCTGATCTTTGTCATTCAGACCCCATACAAAGACATAAGTCTGAATATCTTTAGAGGAACTAGATTTCCCTTTCTTGTTTCTAGAAGATGTTGAATTCCCACTTCCATTTCTTTGCTGTTCCTCATCTTCATCATCTTTGTCCTGAGCAAGAATGGAGAAAGTGGTTGGAATGTCATCATCATCAGTTTTGTGCCGAGCTGATACAGATAGTCCATGGATCTTACAGTCTATGCCACTGCTGCGACACTGTCTAATGCCAATCTCTATGATGCGGTAATACTGTCGAGAAGTTGTAAGAAGAAATACCATTTCAGGACAAATGATATAGGAGATATATTGAAAATTAAAAAACAGAATACAAAATTTTATCCACCATTATTATATCTGATCATTTATTTAAAGAAAGAAAAATAAAGAATATATTTACAAAATTATAAAATCCTAAGAGGCACATTTTAATAGCTAAAGAGTGGTCTTTCTCTCTCATGTTGTCTATAGTTCTGAAAAGTGCTGAGACAAAAGGGACCTCACCCATAACTCTCAAAAGAGCTTCTCTCCCTAGGACTCCAAGGGCCCAAAACACAACCACATTTCCCTTAAATACCAAAGGTATGTAGATGCAATTTACAGTTTACTGGACCAATGAACGAAAACCAACCCAGCCTCATTAGTCTGGATAGTCTGACCATGTGTAAACAATGTACCCCTAGGCCAGGTAACTTTTTCAAAACAAGACAAGAGGGAAGGTGTAGAATTGTAAAGTTGTGGGAATAATTTGCCCAGTCAATAACCCAACTTGTGACGCTACGAAAATTAATCTGATGATATAGTTGTCAACTGGTTTGAACGAACATGACCTATTTAAGTATTTTTACCTCAGACATGTCAGAGAGTAGAGTCACCAAAGATTCATCTGTAGCAATATGAACAGTTTTCAGCTCCTTCAGGCTGACTAGTGAGTCACCACCACTAACCACAATCAGTGATGGTACATAGCTGGAGTCAGCAGGATCAATTTTCATCAACAGTTTGCTTATGACCATCTCAGGTTCTATTTCCAGACGTATCCAGTGCTGGAAATTAGTTCAACAGCATACAATTAATATTTTTCATACAAATAAAACAAAGATTACTATGGAAATCAAAGTCTGTTTTGAATACTGAATTTTCCAAAATTATAAAGTAAAAATTTCATAATAGAAACATTTAAATATAACAATTTAAAAAGAAATTATTTCTAGTTGAATACTTTTCCCTGTGTGCCATGACTCTGCCAGTAATGTCCCTGTCCATCATACAGACTGTGAGCTTGGTCTTCACGTGAGGAAACTGTCACATTTTTCACACAGGCATGCCAGTTGTTTACTGTTGAGCCTTTAGGAGTCTGGGATGGAGTAACTCTGTTATGACGACCAGGTTTTCCAGCAAAACAAGGATCGCTCCCTATTGAACAGAAAATGAAACGAATGAAGTAAATAAAGTTGGTTTAGTAGTGACTATGTTCTATGATATTTTCACACAAAAAATGGCACACAAAAAGTATTATGATTTATGTAAACATTTAATAAATTATTGTCTTTATATAAACTAATTTTTAACCAACCTGGTTCCTGAATTCTGTTGAAAGGATGTTTATGTGAACGACAAATTTTGAAACAGTTTTCACAGAGATCATAACTTTCACAAGTCTGACAATGGAATCTTGGTCCAGAAATAGGATTCATAAAACAATTTGAACAGCTTGGGAAAAAAATTAACATTAGTAGAGTTAATGATTTTTTACTTATATAAGAATTTTTGTAAAAAAAAAAAAAAAAAAAATTAAAAAATCAGTCATTTAAAATATAGATTACTCACTGTACTTATTAAACAATAACAAAAATAAAAATCTTACAGATTTTAGTTATTATAAGGAAATTATCTTACGAGATCTGTGGATGAACACTTGGAACTGGTTCCATTTCTGAGATAACCCCAGTCCAATGTAACTGTTGGGGGAAATCTACAGTGATGTCTCTTCCATTGGGAATTATTGCTGAAAAAAACAAAATTACAAAACTAGTGTCATAAATAATAATTTATTTTTAATTGTTTTTTGTTTAAAAATAATTTTTTTAGCAAGTGAAAATTTGTAACTCATTTTAGCATACATGTATTATACATTGAAGAAATTTAAATGAAAGCCAAAAAAAAAATGCTAAAAATGGGAAAAAAGAAGTCAGTTAACTAAAGTAATTAAAAGTCACCACTAAATTTTTGGAGAAAAAATGAAGGAACTCATTTAAATTATTGGTTAGTCTTAATTTTTTTTAAATCTAGCCTTTTTTTCTACAAAAATAGGAGAATGATAATGAATGAAATAAAAAATCCACAGATATATTGTATGTAGCTAAATAACCAGAAGGAAAGATAATCCAACTAAAGTATTCAGTTACTAAATAACATGTCAAAGTTTATCTGGTGCTTTTGATTTTAAAATAATACATTATTAAAAATTTCATTGACGTACCAGTGACAGTTCCAACACTAGCGTGAGTTACTGATCCCCATTTGTATGTTGGCTTAGTGACAGATGCCTTAACCCTGACTTTGTCTCCAACTTTGATTGTTTGGCCATTATCTGTCAGGAAGCAAGCATATAAATTGTATTTAAAGGTAGAACAAAACAGCAATCTACTATTTCAAACAAAAATAATAATGGACAGATAGAACACAAATAAATTTACAATCCACCTTATAATTATTCTGTAAAAAAAAAAAAATTGGAGCCATAAAGAAATGAAACAGACAGATCTCCAACTGACCAATGGTAGTGTTGATAAAGCCTAATATCTCAACATGGATGTATCTGACCCAGTAGGTTCCACCTTTCCTCTGCCAGTAGGCTTGAATGTTCAACTCATGCAGTCCATCTTGATCTAACTGTTTACAAACAGAGTAAACTCATATGTGATCATTCTGATATACCCTAAACATATATGAAATGAACATATACTAAAACTTCAATATTATCTTATGGTTGTATATATAGATTAAATGTCAGGTATTTCCATTAAGTCTCATTATTTCAAAGACATATAATTTCTCCTAGTTTTTAGGATTTAAAAACAATAGACAAAGGTATAAATTGTTTTATTATTTTACTTTAGTCACTTTGCCGATGTCTCCTTGATGAACCTCTTCGTATGTCCTGCAACAACGAACCATCATTCCAATTTGAATTTTCTGCCTGACGTAGATGGCATAATCATCTGTGTTTACAAAGTCACTTCTTTTCTTAAACTCTGAACCACATGGAACTCCAACAGATTCTGGGGCTGCGGTCTATTGCAAAATAAAGTAATTGAAATGAATTCTAATGAAATAATTTCTTTCTATACAGATCCAAATTTTTCTAAAGTCTTCCCTAAATATCAATGGTCAACAATTCAAGCCTATTATGGTAAAGTTCATATAAAATGTCCAGATCTTTGTTTATGAAGTAAAAAGGATTATAAAAAATCTTCTCAAACTTCTTGAATTACATTTCCTACATCACAATGTGAGCAAAATCTTTTAGCACTCCAGTACATTTTTTCAATGCACTTTTATTTCTACTGACCACAAGTATATAGTTATCTATGATGAATACATATATACGTTACATAATCATTTTACAATGAAGGCATGAGAATAATAAACTCACTTGAAATTCCTTCACATGACTCAAATCAAAAGCTTCATAATCATCATAAGCATCAGACATAGAGTCACTGTCTGTGTAGCCATCTTCTGATGATGCAACATCTGTATCAGAGTCTTCATTTCCTGAGCCAGGGTGTTCCAACAGCCAGCTGACTAAAGCCTCTACAGTTGGTGTTTCAGGTAAAAGGCCCCCAGCTTAAATAAAATAGCGTAAACATGAAAAAAACATTTGAAAACCCTTACACCACTGACAGTACTTATAAGTACCAGTATATTCAAATTGTTATAAAGTGAAAGAGAACAGTATTTGAAAGGTATTTACAACTCACTAAGCCACTTAATCTAAATAAATTGATCTCATGTTAATATTACAGTTTTCTGAGTACAATATTTTTTTTTATACTTTCAGAATAGTCAAGTAAGCATTTTGTTACAGTGTTTAACAGTTAAATAGATTGTTTTCTAGCACTTGACAGTACACCCTAGTACTTGTAAGTACCGACAAGCATTTAGGAAAATAATATTTCCACTTTTAAATAAATGAAACAGTTAAAACTTAACAAAACAAGAACTTATCGGATGGGCCACTACAGGAGCCTATGGCATACTCCGGAAATAATTTGGGCCACTTTAGCATCGCACTGAACCAGTTAATGATACGAAAATAATGAGTTATATATTGTTTAATAAAAACATTTTAGTAACATTAGAGAAGTTTTTATGTTACTTTATATATTACTATGCACCATAAACAGAAAAATAATCAAAAGAAATACATTTTGCCAATATTTGGGAGTCATTCTAAGTTATATTTTATATACTGATCCCTTAAAATAAAGGTATCTATCAAAAAGGATATAAAGTTGGATTTTGGGGTTATCAATTTGAGCTTCAAGGCAACCCCCACAGATTAGGGCCTCGGAGGACCCAATGTTCTAATTAATTCATGTTTATTCCTTATCTTTAGTATGAGGTATTTAATAGTTTATAATTTTCCATTGTATTTTATTTCTAGATTTTTTTTTTTACTATTGATATCAACATTACTGACAATATATATAAATAATGTTTTGTTATATATTCTAAGGATTCAACTGTTTTGTTTTATAAAGTGCTAGTTGTGAAATGTGCCGAAACAAAAAACAAGCTATGTGATTTTCCTAATGATTTTTTTATAATGTTTCTTTTTACTGTTATCACAATAAACTGCTTTGTTTTAAAAATTTATTGTATGTTTTTTGATTTCTAAATTATCAGTATATAACGATAATTTTGTAATATTTATTACATCTCTTCGTCTTTCAAAGTTGTAAATTGTTTTTTTATAGTTGTTTTTTTTCAACACACCCTAAAAATAAAGTGATCATAATTTTCTTTCTTATATGGTTGGCCTAAAAGACCAATTGTTATGAAAATTATAAATAAATTACTCGTCTTAATTGTTCCAGTAACCCAAGGGTTTAAAGTTATGCTTATTAATTAGATTACCAGTTAATAATACATAAAAACAATGGACTTCAAATCAAAGATATACATTAATGCATACTCATCATTTTATCATGATACTAAACTACTGTTTGTATGACGCTCTTTACTAAGACATGCATTTTTATTTAGTTTATGACCATTGTGGTAATGACTAATACAACACTAAGTAGATTTAAATACATTATAAGTGGGACAACACAAGTAAAAAAAGTTTCAAATTATCTCACATTAAATTAAATATATTTCAAAGCATGGTATCTTTACTATTACTTTTTTAAACATGCAAACTACATTATATTTTACTCATTTTGATATAAATGCAGTTTATATGGTGTAAAAATATTTTAATAATAGCTTTATAGTCCAAGTTGTGCAATACCTAGAGTTTTGACAGCCTGCTCCACTTTTTTTCTTGAAAACCCCATCTCCACTAGTTGCACTACAATTGGTGTGGGAAGAGGCTGAGCTGGCTTCAACCTCTTCATCTTCTGTAGTCTGGCCACAATGGATGACTGTGGAGGGGGGTTGTAGGATGCCCCTTGGTTAAGTCCCCCTCCAGTACTGATACCAGAAGCTCCACCCAGAGATGCCATGCTAGGCATGCTACCAAAGTCAATATCTTCTTCATCGCTGCTATCATCTACATCCAGGTCTGAGGGATGTTGCCCTAGTTCAGCAATTAGATGTTGACAAACTGCTAGCGCTGCTCCCTAAAAAAAATGGAAAGTGAAAAAAAAAAAATTCAGCTCAGAAATAAATATCACTATAAAAATGAAATTATATCAAGATAATGAAAAAAAAAACTTAATATTGAAAGATTATTATGGTACTGGTAAAGATTACTTTAAAACACTGGATTCATACTAAAACAAAACTATCCATTATACATGTCATATATTTATTTAATTAAGACTAATTTAGTGACTAAAAATGAACTTTGGGAAATATTTCAAAGTGTTAGAATTTAGCTATTAACTAGTTTTTAAAAGCAATTTTATATGCAAGTCTTTCGTTACCTCCATCTCATCCACAGCAAACACAGCTTTGAGAGGGGATGGCTGTGTGGCTGTCATCAACAGCTGCTGTAATAGAGTGATCCTTACAGGTCCATCTCCTGCTCCATCTTCCTCTGCAGGTGGAGAGATGTCAATGTATGCAGCATCTACTGGGATAGTCTGTGAGAGAATCTGTCTCAGAACATCCTGATGGCTAAAGAGTTTGGCAATAGCCCGGAGCAGACAAAGGCGAATGTACTGTTTGCGTAGTTCTTTAAATGTTAGATGGTTGCCTGAAGAAAATTTAATTTGCAGTAAAAAAAAAAACAAACTGCATGTCAAAGTCTGTATTCGTTCCTAACATTCTAAATTAAAAATCTAATTACAGTAATATTCGTAACTGCATGAACAGTAATAAAAAAATTGTAACAATTCTTAGAATAATTAAAGAGGTCAAGTGGGAGTAGTGAAAATAAGGAGGAAATGTTAAAATCATTGAGAGAAAATTATGTAATTATTAGACTTGCTTTAAACTTTTTTCTGTTTTCCAAAAAAAAAAAAATTTATATTTTCACACATTTAAAGTTTAAAAAAAAAAACACACCTAAGGAATCTATGCTTCCTGTACTGGTAGCCAGTGGTGCTCTGGGTGTGGCATCCTTATCTCTGTCTGTTCTGACAGCAGCACAGGCCAAACTACAAAGTATTGACCAGTTGGACAGTGTTTCTTCATTCATTGGCATTCTCTCAACATGAAAGTCAACAAGAGGTACCTAGTAGAAAAGAAAAAATACATCCCTTATTAAATATATAATCATTGCAATTCATACAAGAAAAAAGAGAATGATTTGGTGTCATTCATAAACAATTATTTTGGTCTTTACTTTATCATGGGTTATTGTAAAAAAAAAATTACCCCAGTAAGTTCACTCAGTCGACACAAGCAAGACTTGCCAGAATGAAACTGAACCTGCAGTTTTCCTTTATTTGTAATCTTTGAAACTGTCCCCAAGCCGTGTTCATTATGTCTGACTGTACTGCCCAGCCTCAATCTGGAATCCATTCCACCAATAACTGCCAAGGCAGCAACCATAAGTGCAGTCCTGGTGTTTTCATCTTCAGCCTCAATCTGAACATTACCGAATATAATAACAAGATATTACAGCTAAAATGTGTTTATTATTCTGCAGATTTTCAAGATTAAAAAAAAATTTTTTTTAACAAAATGACAATAGGTTAAAATGGATTTTAAAATATTCTTTTTTTTTTTTTTAACATAAAACAATTCAATAATTTTATGTATGCCTAGATTTAAGTTAACAATTGTAATATTAATGATCTTTAGTTGTAAATTTTGTAAAAACTTCCAAGCTAACCATATTAAGAACCTAAATAAATCTTCTTGTATAAAATTAAAATATTGTTTATGTCCATTGAAATGTATTAATTTTGCAAAAATAACTAACCAATCAATTATTTCCAACTTTGTAAAGTAAGTTTTAAAAAAAAACAAGATTCTGAACGATTTAGAAAGGTTTAATAAATGCAGGCTACTCGAATAATGGGATTTTATTTATAATTAACTTTCTGATCTTAGTGAGCTAAAATTGAGCAGCTAAATAAATTTAAGTTTGCTCTGTATGACAGATAGGGTTATTATTAACTTGCAGTAAAAATAAAAATTATTGACTAAAATATGTAATATATTTACGTGATGAGTTCTCCTTTCAGAAAGAAGAGCTACAATATTTGGCAGCTGGTCAGATATAAATTTATTTACTGCTGAACTCCACATTGGTAAAGTGTGCAGTCGTCTGATTAGTGCCACAACTTCTTCAGCCACAGTGCTGGTGTAAGTTGCAGTCATGGAAACTGGAGTACTGTGTTTTTTATCACTGCAGTCAGCTTTGGACAATAATAAAAAAGATTTTAAAAAATACATTACTAATACAATTATTCAATGACAAACATTGAGTGCAATATACAAAATACTGAACAATTTATTGTTCATTGTATTAAATATACCATAGAACCATGTTCTCAGAATATAATTCTATTATGACACTATTCATACAAAAAATTATCTCCATCAATCAAGAATACAATAAAACAAGCAAATTAATTATTCACATAGTTTACAGGTGTATACATGTACATGTATATTGAGTTGGTTAGAGATGGTGAATTAATGAATACTACTTACCATTGGAAGTCAAAGTCATATCTGTAGCACAGCCCATGAGAATGTTGCCCAGAAGTGAAAATAATCTGTTCACCAACTCAACAACACGAGCTAAATCCATGAAATGGTCCCAAGATGGTAAAACTGTTCTCAGTAGTTTAAGAATTAAAATCTGCAGAAAGAATGAACATTGCATGTGTTAGATGTGGGTTTTCAAGCACAAGTGTTATTTATATTAAGTAAATATAACATTCTAACAAAAAAGGTGTTTTATACTGTTCCACAGATAAAGTATTCCTTTGCTGCTTAAAAAAAATCTAACACTTTGACAAGCTTATCAGTATGTAAATTAACTGAAAGTTGATATAAAAAAAAAAGCAAGACCAGTTTGATCAATGATAGCAAACAAACAAGAAAATGTCTGTCTTCCTGACCTGTCTGTTTATATTTTTAGAGTACTTTGAGCTGTGATCCTCCTCAAGTATTCTCAATAGTAGAGAGATCCACCTAGGAGAACTAAGAGCCTGACACATTACAGAGCTAGTGGCAATGCTTCGGATGAATCCCAGAGTGCACCACTTGATGTGTTGCTGACTGGCAATGTGGACCACCGGTGAATTTGTGTCTGGAAACAAGAAAAGTTTTGTATAACTTTTTTAAGCACACAAATATTAAATATGGCAATGACTTGGTTAGTTTCAGTCAAAGGTTTACATTTAATTAATTAATTTTTATTTTCTAAAAAAAAGATCAGGGAGGAAAATGAGTTAATTAGGACAAAAATTAATTTAATCACATGTCACCAAAACTATCAAAGTATGAAAAAACAAATCTCCTCAATAAAAAAAACATTTTCTGCCAAAACTATAGGTAAAAATCATGCTAAAGGAACTATTGTGTCCCTTTGCCCTAAAATTAGTTAATCTTATAGTTTTTATACTTAGTGAGCATAGCAATATTATGCAGAATGTTCTAGCCATAGTCAAAAAGTTTCAACTATCTGCACCAGAAATTGTTTACATCTTTAGCTTTAGTTGTGTTAAACTTTATTTGTAAGAGGTCTTTAGAGCAATTTCTTTTTTATCTGCATCATTCACAGCTTTTAAAAACAATTTGAAATTCTAGAATGTATGGTAAGATGAATATTCTGCTCATGAACTTTATATATATATATATATATATATATATATATATAAATATTTTACACATGAATCTATTGGAAAAAATCAAAATAAAAAAAACTTAGCGATGGTCCCTTAAAAAATTGAAGGTTGACAGGCGGAAAATTTATGCTTTATTATGTGATGTTATGTTGTTAGAAACAGATTGCTAATATTTGCTTTACTTAAGATGAAAGATTGTCAATAACAGCGTCTAAGGTGTAAAGTTATGAATCAAAAACCAAATGTCAGTGAATGTGTGTGAGTGCAGGCAAGGGTGATTTTTTTTTGTCTCTTCATTTGAAACACAATTGGTTGTAATTTGATGCATTGAAATGTAGTTTCATATATGATAATGTTTCATTATGCTTTGGTATTATATGCTCAATTTTGGTTACAGGTAAACTATTATAAGAATAGTTAATAAATGTTGAGTGAAGCATTTCAGTGGACTGATGTTTTGGTTTCTCAGTGATAGGGCACTTGTATTTGTGTGCGTACATGGTTATTGAACAAAATTTTATTGTTTTATGTTGTTGAACTTTTTAAATCCAAATAGGATTAAGGTTATTGATATTTTTTGAAGCAGTGGACATTTTTTTATGGTAGGGTGAGTGCAGGGCCCTGGAGAGGAGTAAAATGTGCCGGTGCTAGATTTTTTTTGGGGCCCCTCTTATATAAAGCAAAAATTAGTTTTGGCAGCTCAGCTTTCACAGTTTATTTCTTTAAAACGTGTATGTAAAAAAGTTGAAACTTTAATAATTAAAATTATTACATATTATATTAAGTAAAATTTAAAAAAACTTGAAAAAGGGCTAGATTTCACAGCTATAAGCGATTAATGCAGCTGTTCAATTACTAGAATATATCATAAACAAATATACCTAAATTAAACAAATAAAAATACACATAAAAAAATAAAATGATAACAAAAAATTTATAAACTAATATTGTTAAAACAAGGTCGCTTTGCGAGGTTTTTTTTGGGCAAAACTACGAATTACAGTGTCCAAGTCTATATTCTTTGCAATTTCAGACTCAATACTGAGCCTAGCTAGGTTGTTCAGGCGATCCTGACCCATGGTAGACCTGAGATAATTTTTGATGAGTTTAAGTTTGCTGAAACCTCTTTCGGCAGATGCTACTGTGGCTGGTGTTGTAAGAAATATTCTCAAATTGACTGTCAAGTTGGGAAATATGCTTTCTAATTTTTATTCGCATAAAGCATTTAGCAATTCCAATGCGCCCAACTGTTTTCCACCAAAATTGGCATTGTGAACCATTGTTATGTGAATGTGATTCATTTCCTGTTTAAGGCCTTAAGAGATTATGTCATTAAAATATGTCTCCGCTAGTCTCGCTGCTTTGCTATTTAATTCCTTTTCTGACATTTTTTGATAATTCCAAAGAAAACTGCAGTTATCAGAAATCAGTTTTGCTGCACTAAAACAAACTGTAAGCCCTCCAATAACATTATCCAAAATTACATAAAATATATGCTTTCGAAAGTGTGCTTCCTCAATAGATTCATTTGATTTATTCATTTTATCTAAATTTCCATCAGGTGCACCCTCATCGTGGAAACGTATTTTTTTTCCTGGCATAGCTCCTAAACAATTTAATTTCTCTGAAGACTGGATGCAACAAGTTTAGATTCAGTCCACATTGCTTTCCAACTCTCTCGCAATGCCTGTAGTTGTGAAAGTAAGCTTTCTATGTTTGTAACTTCTACATCTAAAGTTGCACCTTTAGCTTGAATGGTTTTGTTACAAAAACCAATGGGAACTAATATTCTGTACCATATGACTGACATTATGATGCAGGTGAAAGAACTGACATAACATAGAGCTCCAGTGATTTCGTTCCTCGTTTTTGCAGTGATATTGAGTTCTAGCAGGTTTTCTAAGGCCAACTTAACCCCTGGAAGATGAGCTACAAACGGTTTTACGCTTTCAAATCGATCGGACCATCTGGTACCAGATATGCCATGAAGCGAACAGCCAATTCATTTTAACAATATTTCCAATCTTTTTGGACTGCAACTGAATAATGTATATATTGTTTGTAAAGTTCCAAAGTATGTGATTGCTTCTGGAATAAATTCAGCAGCATCATTACCACATGAGTTAAGTGTGTGGCAACCACAAGGAGAGAATATGGCGGTAGGGTATTGTTCTTTGATTATCGCTTGTGCTCCTTTGAATTTGCCTGACATGTTTGCTGCATTATCATAACCTTGAGCCCAAAAATCAGAAAGGGGGATAGCATGGCTTTCCAATGTTTCAGTAATTAGTTGCGCTATTTTCGATCCATTTTTTTCACTACAATTAACAAATTTTAGAAATCGTTCTGCTATTTCATATCCTGATTCATGGCAAACTAAGTAACGCAAAAGAAATGTTGTTTGCTCAACATGAGATGAATCTACGATTATTGCATAGTACTTTGCCGTTTGCCTTTCACCTAAAATGTACTGCTTTACAAGGTCAGAGCATTCTGCAATGAATTCATTTTGAGAATCATTAGAGAGGTAATGTACTTGCAGCCTTTCCCCCTTTTTCTGCTACTCTTCTACTTTTAGCACATGTTCTCTTAAAATGGGATCCCAGTGGGAAAGCAACTCTATCTAACCTAAAAAAATTTCCATTATTTGAGTCATCAATGCGTTGCGAAGAGCCTTGAAAAGCAAGACCACGTTCTCCTAAAAGAAAAGGGTTAACATCAATAATTCGTTTCAAAATGTTGTACCATTTTTCAGATTCCACTCTGATAGATGCCTCTAGTAGATTTTCAATACCTTCTTGCATTGACAGATGTCAATTTGATACGAATGACGTAAAATATAAATTAAAAATAAAATATTTGTTTTTAATTTTCAATATATTTACTTTAATATATATCTACTACTCATGATGGGCCCCTAAAATTTCATGGGCCCCGGTGCGGCGCACCGGCTGCACCCCCCTCTCATAGGGCCTGGGTGAGTGTCACAGAGTGACTGTGTGTGTGTTTGTGTGTGCTTGCAGGCATGGTGATGATTTTGTTTTGTATGCATGCCTGTTAGATACCTGTTATTGCAATGAGATTCATTGTTTGTTTACTCTTAGTTATCAACTCCATGAGACGAAGACCATTAATGGGCACATCAAAATTAAAAAAATAGAAGATGCAGTTCAAAATTTGAAGTTTACATTGAGAGAGTACTAAACAACATTTTCAAGCTTGAAATTGTACAACTGTGTTTTTATGACCCAAAGAAACAATCATTGCAATCAGCATTTGATTTTTTAATACATTTAGCAGCATCCTAATTTCTACCAAAGCTCCCATTTACATTCAAAAAATAATTATTTCAAACCTTTTTTCATTGAATTTTAATTGAAAAAGAAATAATGTGTAATATTTCATGGATTTTTGTAAAAAAAAAGTATTTAACATTGTTGAATAGTACTGACAAATGAGACTCAGTTTAATAGTGCGTACCAAAATTTAAGTTGAAAATCAATATTTTTAGTAATGACCTAAGAGGGCGTTAGTGGGCTATTTAGCTTTAAATATGCTGTGTTAAATAAACAAATCTGTGGTTCTTAGTGATCTCAAGCATAGTCACCCTTGTACTAAATTACTTCACTCTTCATATTTTTCTACAGTTAACATCTATTGCATATCTTTTAGGGCTTCTTGTTCTAAAATACATTTTAAACAACTTACTAGGACCATAGTTTCAGCCAGCATCCACAATGTGCTTAGCATGAGTCAGACCAAGGGCTGCAATTGCTTCTGGCTGGGCATGCTCTGCATGAATTCCAGCACAAAGTGCCAAAGTTTTGAGGAAGCCAACAGTGGATCGTCTGATTAGACTTGTTGGATGTTTACTCTCTGTGTGACTTTTTTCTATCATTGAACAGAGAAACAGTTTAGTACAGTTAGAACAGTGATTTACAAAAGTGTGAGACATTGGTGGGTCACAGCAAAATTTTATAATTTGTAACCAATGGACAGATTCTCCATGTGTGCTTAATTATAAGTCACTTCTCAATGTCTTACTAACAGCTTTTTTAACATTATATTCAGATGTAAATTTTTTTATATAAAATAAAAGGCGTTTTTCTAATTAC
>JAGDYQ010000006.1:10943036-10963788 GCA_021962125.1 Bulinus truncatus
TTAAGTGAAGCAAACATTACCAATCTGTTTCTAACAACATAACTTCACATAATAAAACATGAATTTTCCGCCTGTCAACCTTCAATTTTTTAAGGGACCATCACTAAGTTTTTTTATTTTGATTTTTTCCAATAGATTCATGTGTAAAATAATAATATATATATATATATATATATATATATATATATATATATATATATATATATATATATATAAAGTTCATGAGCAGAATATTCATCTTACCATACATTCTAGAATTTCAAATGGCTTTTTAAAAGCTGTGAATGATGCAGATAAAAAAGAAATTGCTCTAGAGACCTCTTACAAATAAAGTTTAACAAAACTAAAGCTAAAGATGTAAACAATTTCTGGTGCAGATAGTTGAAACTTTTAGACTATGGCTAGAACATTCTGCATAATATTGCTATGCTCACTAAGTATAAAAACTATAAGATTAACTAATTTTAGGGCAAAGGGACACAATAGTTCCTTTAGCATGATTTTTACCTATAGTTTTGGCAGAAAATATTTATTTTTATTTAGGAGATTTGTTTCATGCTGATAGTTTTGGTGATGTGATTAAATTATTTTTGTCCTAATTAACTCATTTTCCTCCCTGATCTTTTTTTAGAAAATAAAAAATTAATTAATTAAATGTAAACAGCGACTGAAACTAACCAAGTCATTACCATATTTAATATTTGTGTGCTTAAAAAAGTTGTACAAAACTTTTCTTGTTTACAGACACAAATTCACCAGTGGTCCACATTGCCAGTCAGCAACACATCAAGTGGTGCACTCTAGGATTCATCCGAAGCATTGCCACTAGCTCTGTAATGTGTCAGGCTCTTAGTTCTCCTAGGTGGATCTCTCTTCTATTGAGAATACTTGAGGAGGATCACAGCTCAAAGTACTCCAAAAATATAAACAGACAGGTTAGGGAGAGAGACATTTTCTTGTTTGTTTGCTATCATTGATCAAACTGGTCTTGTTTTTTTTTTTTATATCAACTTTCAGTTAATTTAAGTTTTTTTTAATATAGGTAGTAGCTATGTTGCACTTTCTTTTAAGGTGGTATTTTCTTTACATACTGATTAGCTTGTCAAAGTGTTAGATAATATAATTTTTTTAAGCAGCAAAAGAATACTTTATCTGTGGAACAGTATAAAACACCTTTTTGTAAGAATGTTATACATGTATATAATTAATATAAATAACACTGGTGCTTGAAAACCCACATCTAACACATGCAATGTTCATTCTTTCTGCAGATTTTAATTCTTAAACTACTGAGAACAGTTTTACCATCCTGGGACCATTTTATGGATTTAGCTCGTGTTGTTGAGTTGGTGAACAGATTATTTTCTAACTTCTGGGCAACATTCTCATGAGGCTGTGCTACAGATATGACTTTGACTTCCAGTGGTAAGTACTTACTATTCATTAATTCACCATCTCTAACCAACTCAATATACATGTACATGTATACACTTGTAAACTGTGTGAATAATTTTCTTGTTTTATTGTATTCTTGATTGATGGAGATAATTTTTTGAATGAATAGTGTCATAATAGAATTATATTCTGAGAACATGGTTCTATGGTATATTTAATACAATGAACAATAAATTGTTCAGTATTTCGTATATTGCACTCAATGTTTGTCATTGAATAATTGTATTAATAATATATTTTTAAAAATCTTTTTTTATTATTGTCTATAGCTGACTGCAGTGATAAAAAACACAGTACTCCAGTTTCCATGACTGCAACTTACACCAGCACTGTGGCTGAAGAAGTTGTGGCACTAATCAGACGACTGCACACTTTACCAATGTGGAGTTCAGCAGTAAATAAATTTATATCTGACCAGCTGCCAAATATTGTAGCTCTTCTTTCTGAAAGGAGAACTCATCACGTAAATATATTACATATTTTAGTCAATAATTTTTATTTTTACTGCAAGTTAATAATAACTCTATCTGTCATACAGAGCAAACTTAAATTTATTTAGCTGCTCAATTTTAGCTCACTAAGATCAGAAAGTTAATTATAAAAAAAATCCCATTATTCGAGTAGTCTGCATTTATTAAACCTTTCTAAATCATTCAGACTCTTGTTTTTTTAATTACAAAGTTGGAAATAATTGATTGGTTAGTTATTTTTGCAAAATTAATACATTTCAATGGACATAAACAATATTTTAATTTTATACAAGAAGATTTATTTAGGTTCTTAATATGGTTAGCCAGGAAGTTTTTATAAAATTTAAAACTAAAGATCATTAATATTACAATTGTTAACTTAAATCTAGGCATACGTAAAATTATTGAATTGTTTTATATTAAAAAAAAAAAGAGAATTTTTAAAAATCTATTCTATTTTAACCTATTGTCATTTTGTTAAAAAATTATTTTTTTTTAATCTCGAAAATCTGCAGAATAATAAACACATTTTAGCTGTAATATCTTGTTATTGTATTTGGTAATGTTCAGATTGAGGCTGAAGATGAAAACACCAGGACTGCACTTATGGTTGCTGCCTTGGCAGTTATTGGTGGAATGGATTCCAGATTGAGGCTGGGCAGTACAGTCAGACATAATGAACACAGCTTGGGGACAGTTTCAAAGATTACAAATAAAGGAAAACTGCAGGTTCAGTTTCATTCTGGCAAGTCTTGCTTGTGTCGACTGAGTGAACTTACTGGGGTAATTTTTTTTTTACAATAACCCATGATAAGGTAAAGACCAAAATAATTGTTTATGAATGACACCAAATCATTCTCTAACTTTTTTCTTGTATGAATTGCATGATTATATATTTAATAAGGGATGTATTTTTTTCTTTTCTACTAGGTACCTCTTGTTGACTTTCATGTTGAGAGAATGCCAATGAATGAAGAAACACTGTCCAACTGGTCAATACTTTGTAGTTTGGCCTGTGCTGCTGTCAGAACAGACAGAGATAAGGATGCCACACCCAGAGCACCACTGGCTACTAGTACAGGAAGCATAGATTCCTTAGGTGTGTGTTTTTTTTTAAACTTTAAATGTGTGAAAATATATATTTTTTTTTTTGGAAAACAGAAAAAAAAGTTCAAAGCAAGTCTAATAATTACATAATTTTCTCTCAATGATTTTAACATTTCCTCCTTATTTTCACTACTCCCACTTTACATCTTTAATTATTCTAAGAATTGTTACAATTTTGTTGTTACTGTTCATGCAATTACGAATATTACTGTAATTAGATTTTTCATTTAGAACGTTAGGAAAGAATACAGACTTTGACATGCAGTTTTTTTTTTTACTGCAAATTAAATTTTCTTCAGGCAACCATCTAACATTTAAAGAACTACGCAAACAGTACATTCGCCTTTGTCTGCTCCGGGCTATTGCTAAACTCTTTAGCCATCAGGATGTTCTGAGACAGATTCTCTCACAGACTATCCCAGTAGATGCTGCTTACATTGACATCTCTCCACCTGCAGAGGAAGATGGAGCAGGAGATGGATCTGTAAGGATCACTCTATTACAGCAGCTGCT
Organism: Bulinus truncatus; assembly: GCA_021962125.1. Taxonomy (NCBI): domain Eukaryota; kingdom Metazoa; phylum Mollusca; class Gastropoda; family Planorbidae; genus Bulinus; species Bulinus truncatus. Next base: position 10,946,582 of record JAGDYQ010000006.1, read on the forward strand.
GATGACAGCCACACAGCCATCCCCTCTCAAAGCTGTGTTTGCTGTGGATGAGATGGAGGTAACGAAAGACTTGCATATACAATTGCTTTTAAAAACTAGTTAATAGCTAAAGTCTAACACTTTGAAATATTTCCCAAAGTTCATTTTTAGTCACTAAATTAGTCTTTATTAAATAAATATATTACATATTACATGTATAATGGATAGTTTTGTTTTAGTATGAATCCAATGTTTTAAAGTAATCTTTACCAGTACCATAATAATCTTTACCAGTACCATAATAATCTTTCAATATTAAGTTTTCATTATTTTGATATAATTTCATTTTTATAGTGATATTTATTTCTGAGCTGAATTTTTTTTTTTTTTTCAATTACCAACTTTTTTTAGGGAGCAGGGCTAGCAGTTTGTCAACATCTAATAGCTGAACTAGGGCAACATCCCTCAGACCTGGATGTAGATGATAGCAGCGATGAAGAAGATATTGACTTTGGTAGCATGCCTAGCATGGCATCTCTAGGTGGAGCTTCTGGTATCAGTACTGGAGGGGTACTTAACCAAGGGGCATCCTACAACCCCCCTCCACAGTCATCCATTGTGGCCAGACTACAGAAGATGAAGAGGTTGAAGCCAGCTCAGCCTCTTCCCACACCAATTGTAGTGCAACTAGTGGAGATGGGGTTTTCAAGAAAAAAAGTGGAGCAGGCTGTAAAAACTCTAGGTATTGCACAACTTAGACTATAAAGCTATTATTAAAATATTTTTACATCATATAAACTGCATTTATATTGAAATGAGTAAAATATAATGTAGTTTGCATGTTTAAAACAAGCAATTAAGCCTGTTCCATTCTGGATACAGGACGTGTTAGCGCATTTTCATGTTATGTATCAGTACGTTTGTTAGCTTTCAATAAATATTTGTAAATTTTGGAAATGTTTATAAATTCAATTGTGTAATGCATATATCTGTAAAAAAAATATTATAAAGACGTTTCTTCATATTTGAAAAAAAAATATTTTCTCTTAAATCTAACTACAAGTGGTTTGTGGTTACTGAAATAGGACTCATAATTGAAAACATTCGAAATTGTAGTCATTTAATCGTCTGAAAACTCCGTCAATTGTTGCATAGCTCTGATACTTTCAATTAAGTGAAGCTTACTATTTCATTTGATGAGTTTCTTAATAAATCTTGGTGAAACTACGTGCTGCAGTATTTCGCACCAAATGAATGGGTTATTGAACATACAAGGTGTAGAATGGGGCCATATATATGTATAGGAGCCCTGAAGCCCGCCCTCGGAGATCCTATCGCGAAATGAACTTTTGATGTACACATGGCAGGCCAAGACCTACAAAATGATATATACATCATGGGTCTAGGACTTATGGTTGCTGAGATATAGGGCGGTCCATTATTAATATAGCTTATATAGTAAAAAACTGTACTTTATAAGGCCCCTTTTATGGCCCTGAAAGGTCAGATCGTGAAATGGAAAAAAGTCATTTCTTGGCAGGCCAAGACCTACAAAATGATATATTCATCATGGGTCTAGGACTTATGGTTGTTGGGGTCTAGGACTTATGGTTGTTGAGATCTAGGGTGATGACAGACAGACAGACAGACAGACAAAACGGGGACAATAGAGCATTTTTTTTCGAAAATGCTCTAAAAAGTAATAGTAAAGATACCATGCTTTGAAATATAGTTAATTTAATGTGAGATAATTTGAAACTTTTTTACTTGTGTTGTCCCACTTATAATGTATTTAAATCTACTTAGTGTTATGTTAGTCAATACCACAATGGTCATAAACTACATGTAAATAAAAATGCAAGTCCTAGTAAAGAGCTTCATACAAACAGTAGTTTAGTATCATGATAAAATGATGAGTAGGCATTAATGTATATCTTTGATTTGAAGTCCATTGTTTTTATGTATTATTAACTGGTAATCTAATTAATAAGCATAACTTTTAACCCTTGCGTTACTGGAACAATTAAGACTAGTAATTTATTTTTAATCTTTATAACAATTGGTCTTTTAGGCCAACCATATAAGAAAGAAAATTCTGTTCACTTTATTTTTAGGGTGTGTTGAAAAAAACAACTATAAAAAACAATTTACAACTTTGAAAGACGAAGAGATGTAATAAATATTCCAAAATTATCATTATATACTGATAATTTAGAAATCAAAATACATACAATAAATTTTTAAAACAAAGCAGTTTTTATTATTGTGATTACAGTAAAAAGAAACATTAAAAAAAATTATTAGGAAAATCACATAGCTTGTTTTTTTTTTTCTGCACATTTCACAACTTCCACTATATAAAACAAAACAGTTGAATGCTTATAATATGTAACAAAACATTATTTATATATATTCAGTAATGTTGATATCAATAGTAAAAAAAAATCTAGAAATAAAATACAATGGAAAATTATAAACTATTAAATACCTCATACTACAGTGATGCAGTGATGCATTTTGCAGTGGGCTCTTCAGGGTGGGTCCTCCGAGGCCCTAACCTGTGGGGTACCCCAAAATCCAACTTTATGCCCTTTTTGATAGATACATTTATTTTAAGGGATCAGTATATAAAATATAACTTAGAATGACTCCCAAATATTGGCAAAATTTATTTCTTTTGATTATTTTTTTGTTTATGGTGTATAGTAATATATAAAGTAACATAAAAACTTCTCAAATGTTACTAAAATGTTTTTATTAAACAATATATAACTCATCATCTTCATATCATTAACTGGTTCAGTGCCACGCTATAGTGGCCCAAATTATTTCCGGAGTATGCCATAGGCTCCTGTACTGGCCCATCCCATAAGTCCTAGTTTTGTTTACTTTTAACTGTTTCATTTATTTAAAAGTGGAAATATTATTTTCCTAAATGCTTGTCGGTACTTACAAGTACTAGGGTGTACTGTCAAGTGCTAGAAAAAAATCTAACTGTTAAACACTGTAACAAAATGCTTACTTGACTATTCTGAAAGTAAAAAAAAAAATATTGTATTCAGAAAACTATAATATTTAACATTAGATCAATTTATTTAGATTAAGTGGCTTAGTGAGTTGTAAATACCTTTCAATGCTGCTATAAATACTGTTCTATTTCACTTTATAACAATTTGAATATACTGGTACTTATAAGTACTGTCAGTGGTGTAAGGGTTTTAAATGTTTTGTTCATGTTTACACTGTTTTATTGAAGCTGGGGGGCTTTTACCTGAAACACCAACTGTAGAGGCTTTAGTCAGCTGGCTGTTGGAACACCCTGGCTCAGGAAATGAAGACTCTGATACAGATGTTGCATCATCCGAAGATGGCTACACAGACAGTGACTCTATGTCTGATGCTTATGATGATTATGAAGCTTTTGATTTGAGTCATGTGAAGGAGTTTCAAGTGAGTTTATTATTGTCCTGCCTTCGTTGTAAAATGATTATGTAACTTATATATGTATTCATCATAGATAACTATATACTTGTGGTCAGTAGAAATAAAAGTGCATTGAAAAAATGTACTGGAGTGCTAAAAGATTTTGCTCACATTGTGATTAAGAAAATGTGTTTGTAGGAAATGTAATTCAAGAAGTCTGAGAACATTTTTTATAACCCTTTTTACTTCATAAACAAAGACATTTTATATGAACTTTACCATAATAGGCTTGAATTGTTGACTATTGATATTTAGGTAAGACTTTAGAAAAAGTTGGAGTTTGTATAGTGATAAATTATTTAATTAAAATACTTTTCAATTACTTTATTTTGCAATAGACCCCAGCCCCAGAATCTGTTGGAGTTCCATGTGGTTCAGAGTTTAAGAAAAGAAGTGACTTTGTAAATACAGATGATTATGCCATCTACGTCCGGCAGAAAATTCAAATTGGCATGATGGTTCGTTGTTGCAGGACATACGAAGAGGTTCATCAAGGAGACATCGGCAAAGTGACTAAAGTAAAATAATGAAACAATTTATACCTTTGTCTATTGTTTTTAAATCCTAAAAACTAGTAGAAATTATATGTCTTTGAAATTATAAGACTTAATGGAAATACCTGACATTTAATCTATCACCCAATATACAATATAAACAATAAAGCCTGTCTTTAACCATAAGATAATATTGAAGTTATAGTATATGTTCATTTCATATATGTTTAGGGTATATCAGAATGATCACATTTGAGTTTAATCTGTTTGTAAACAGTTAGATCAAGATGGACTGCATGAGTTGAACATTCAAGCCTACTGGCAGAGGAAAGGTGGAACCTACTGGGTCAGATACATCCATGTTGAGATATTGGGCTTTATCAACACTACCATTGGTCAGTTGGAGATCTGTCTCATTTCTTTATGGCTCCATTTTTTTTTTTTTACAGAATAATTATAAGGTGGATTGTAAATTTATTTGTGTTCTATCTGTCCATTATTATTTTTGTTTGAAATAGTAGATTGCTATTTTGTTCTACTTTTAAATACAATTTAATTTATATGCTTGCTTCCTGACAGATAATGGCCAAACAATCAAAGTTGGAGACAAAGTCAGGGTGAAGGCATCTGTCACTAAGCCAACATACAAATGGGGATCAGTAACTCACGCTAGTGTTGGAACTGTCACTGGTATGTCAATAAAATTTTTAATTGAGACCAAGTATATTATTGTAATGTAATTTATATTATTACTTGTTTAATATCAATATCAATTTTTGTAATTTGAAAAGGATTTTCAATTAAAACTTAAGCTTAATAATGTATTATTTTAAAATTAAAAGCACCAGATAAATTTTGACATGTTATTTAGTAACTGAATAGTTTAGTTGCATTATCTTTCCTTCTGGTTATTTAGCTACATACAATATATTGACTTTGTTTATGTAATTTAATAATCTGCGGATTTTTATTTCATTCATTATCATTCTCCTATTTTTGTAGAAAAAAAGGCTAGATTTAAAAATACAGACTGTTTATTAAATTAAGACTAACCGATAATTTAAATGAGTTCCTTCATTTTTTTCTCCAAATATTTAGTGGTGACTTTTAATTACTTTAGTTAACTGACTTCTTTTTTCCCATTTTTAGCATTTTTTTTTGCTTTCATTTAAATTTCTTCAATGTATAATACATGTATACTAAAATGAGTTAATAATTTTCACTTACTAAAAAAATTATTTTTAAACAAAAAATATAAAAAAAAAAATTATTTATGACACTCTAGTTTTGTAATTTTGTTTTTTTCAGCAATAATTCCCAATGGAAGAGACATCACTGTAGATTTCCCCCAACAGTTACATTGGACTGGGGTTATCTCAGAAATGGAACCAGTTCCAAGTGTTCATCCACAGATCTCGTAAGATAATTTCCTTATAATAACTAAAATCTGTAAAATTTTAATTTTTATATTATTGTTTAATAAGTATAGTGAGTACAAACATTCTTATATAAGTGTAGAATCATTAACTCTACTAATGTTAATTTTTTTCCCAAGCTGTTCAAATTGTTTTATGAATCCTATTTCTGGACCAAGATTCCATTGTCAGACTTGTGAAAGTTATGATCTCTGTGAAAACTGTTTCAAAATTTGTCGTTTACATAAACATCCTTTCAACAGAATTCAGGAACCAGGTTGGTTAAAAATTAGTTTATATAAAAAGAGTAATTTATTAAATGTTTACATAAATAATAGTATTTTTTGTGTGCCATTTTTTGTGTGAAAATATCCTAGAACATAGACACTACTAAACCAACTTAATTTACTTCATTCCTTTCATTTTCTGTTCAATAGGGAGTGATCCTTGTTTTGCTGGAAAACCTGGTCGTCATAACAGAGTTACTCCATCCCAGACTCCTAAAGGCTCAACAGTAAACAACTGGCATGCCTGTGTGAAAAATGTGACAGTTTCCTCACGTGAAGACCAAGCTCACAGTCTGTATGATGGACAGGGACATTACTGGCAGAGTCATGGCACACAGGGAAAAGTATTCAACTAGAAATAATTTCTTTTTAAATTGTTATATTTAAATGTTTCTATTTTGAAATTTTTACTTTATAATTTTGGAAAATTCATAGTAATCTTTGTTTTATTTGTATGAAAAATATGAATTGTATGCTATTGAACTAATTTCCAGCACTGGATACGTCTGGAAATAGAACCTGAGATGGTCATAAGCAAACTGTTGATGAAAATTGATCCTGCTGACTCCAGCTATGTACCATCACTGATTGTGGTTAGTGGTGGTGATTCACTAGTCAGCCTGAAGGAGCTGAAAACTGTTCATATTGCTACAGATGAATCTTTGGTGACTCTACTCTCTGACATGTCTGAGGTGAAAATACTTAAATAGGTCATGTTTGTTCAAACCAGTTGAGAACTATCATCAGATTAATTTTCATAGCGTCACATTGGGTTATTGACTGGGCAAATTATTCCCACAACTAACAATTCTACACCTTCCCTCTTGTCTTGTTTTGAAAAAGTTACCTGGCCCAGGGGTAGATTGTTTACACATGGTCAGACTATCCAGACTAATGAAGCTGGGTTGGTTTTTGTTCATTGGTCCAGTAAACTGTAAATTGCATCTACATACCATTGGTATTTAAGGGAAATGCTGTTGTGTTTTGGGCCCTTGGAGTCCTAGGGAGAGAAGCTCTTTTGAGAGTTATGGGTGAGGTCCCTTTTGTCTCAGCACTTTTCAGAACTATAGACAATATGAGAGAGAAAGACCACTCTTTAGCTATTAAAATGTGCCTCTTATGATTTTATAATTTTGTGAATATATTCTTTATTTTTCTTTCTTTAAGGTGGTCCATGGGCCATTTTAGGTTTCTGCAAGTTTTTTGTTTCTATTTTTTTTATTTTTTAAGCTACACTAGCCATTTTTGGCACATGCATACAACATACCAATTAATGAACAAAGAAATAAAAAAATTTATAAAAAAATTTATTATGTGACTTTTTTGGGTAAAAAAAGTGTAATTTTACGACATATTTTCAAAGAACCAATTTTCAAAATCTATTGTAGATATCATAAAACAACTTTCCACAAATGTTAATGAAAGTGTTCCAAACAAACGTCCAATTTTTATTTTTAAAAAAATGGAAAATAAATGTTTTGTGAATTTTTTACTTCTGTACACGGCAAAAAAATGCATTTTTTTGGGGGGTAGGTAAAAAAAAAAATTATAAAAAATTTTATATTCAATATTTCCAAAAAAAAAAATTGGAAAACTGTCAACAATAGGCATAAGAATAAGCATGCAAAATTGTAAGCTTATATCTTAAGTAGTTTTTGTTAAAGTGTCAAAAAGGCACAAGAATATTTTTAAAAATGCGATTTTGAGAAAAATGCAAAAAACTGTCAAAAATCTCTATTACACAAAGTATGTGACATAAACAAGATATGTAGTGATTGGAAAGTAAAAGTAAGTCATATTGTAATATGGATAAACAATTCAAACACCATAAACATTAGCAGAAAATAAAATATTATGGTTTTAGAAACACATGAAAAATGTAAATATCATTAAATATTTAAAAAAATCATCTCAGTAATGCCAAACACTAACTATATATACTAATTACTTGGAATATTTACATACAGATACACATTAAACATTTAAATCAATTAGAATCATAATAATTACAGCTATATAAACAAAAAATTATACACTAACTATTATGATCCAAGAGAAAATCTTTGACTGAGAAAATAGTACTAGTCTTTAGAACCCCCGGGTAAATACTGTGGCCCCCCTTCTAACTCTAACTGCCTTTGAAACTCCCTCTTTTCTGCTTCCCTAGTCTGTTCCCGTTTTCTTATTACATTTAACTGTATAGCACTATCTGATTTTCTAATTCTTTCCTTATCCCTTTTAGCACCTAATTTTCTTGTTTCATGTCCTACTTCTAAACCTAAAACTGATAAGAACTCCCCCACCCCAACACTAACAGATATCCCTAATCTAGATCTCTGAACAAAAATGTATTTAGGACACCTGGACCAAATGAGTGAGTGGATGCACTCATTGACATTTTGAGTTTTCCCTTGAAGGCAGCGACGCAGTAGATCATCATTAGTCATTCTTTCATAAACTTCTTTCACACACTCAGCAACTGTTGGATTGAGATGAGTTGAGGTGTGTGAAGTATGTTTAGGAATGACTGATCCTCTGGCAACAGCCTTTTTAAAAAAACACCAAGATGTCTCGCCATCTGGACAGTTTTCAGGATGTGGTTCTTCATCAATTGAATCCTGCCCAGATCGCCCGTTTCATCTCCTCCACAGTTTTGCCAGACCTAATAGCCTTGGTGTAATATTTCTGCAGTCTTTTAATTTTTTCTTGGGTCAAACGCCCAACATTTCTACCACCGAGCGTTATTTTTTGTTTTTTTTTAGTTTCTATGAGGTTACGGAGAGCTGTTCCAAGTCGTTTGGAAACATGGTTCACACACTCCTGCTTCTCCACTACTAAACCAGAATATGGATCAGCAGTGTGGATTGCTCTGATAGTGTTTGTGTCACCATCAGAGACAACCGAGACGTATCGCAAACCATGTTTCTCAACAGATCTGCGCCACAGAGCAACTGCAGCTTGTTGCTCCATGCTGCCAGAGGACCCGTCATGGTTTTTATCACAAGAGTCCTTGTGACATTGAAACCATTTGTCATACTGTCTGTTGTCCTCCTGCAGCTTCTTTCCTACTGTAGTACACCTTTGGCAGTACTTTGAGAGACACTCAAAGTCTACAACTAGGCCTGTCCTATTGTCAATTACACACCCAATGCCATTGTTTGAAGTGTGACCCCGGGTGTGCCAGCTGCCATCATAAGAAACATCATTGTTTACAACATCTTTATTTTTCTGCTCAGGGTATGCTTCTTTCACCTTATCCACTGCAAGTGCTAGAAGCCTATCCCTATAAGATGGTAGAGATTGATGTATGGCTGTTGTATGCTGCTGAAAGGTACTTGGGTGCATGTTGGGAATATTGAGAATTTCAAAAAATTTTCCCATCCCAGCATAACCTATGCCAGTAGCCAAAGAAGCTGCCACAGCTCTTCGATTAATTTCATAAATGGGGGAGTCTTTTAATTTTTTAGATGAATGTGTACTACAAATTATATTTTTACAATTATTACATATTACATGGAGAAACAGAACTAAACCTGCAGAAAATTTAGTGTCTGGCACCACCTCAAAACAACCAACTATAGTACATAGAGGACAAGAAAAATCACAAAATAGAAGTTTAATACATTCTAACTGAATCAGACATATATTAGATAGAAGTGTTGTCTGAACCCCTTCAAAACTAGAAAGCTTAGAAGATGATGCAGATGTAGAAGCTGTTGATGAGACGGTTGTAGAAGCTGTTGATGAGACGGTTGTAGAAGCTGTTGATGAGACGGTTGTAGAAACTGGTTTTGGGGAAGGTGAAGTTACCGTAGAGATCTTTGCTGCCCTTGCTTCTTTCTTTTGCAGTCTCTGTTTTTTGGTCAGTGCCATAGTAATTCTGTTGTGGTACAAAAGATTAAAACGTTAAATTATTTCTGAGTAATAGTAACTGGCTAATAGCTTTATTTTTTTAAAGCTGGTAAAAATCTTAACTGGACTATTATATTATTATCTCTCTATAAATATTTCATCAAGAAGACGGTGTTTCATAGATGGTCTATTGTATGTTATAGTTTACAATAATAAAATTCGAAGGTATAATGTTCATTATTATTCAGAGCTGCTTTGCCGTGTTTTAAAAGATACTAAGAGAAACAAAAGGAAAATAGAAAAAGAATATAACTTAACCTTACCTTCAATTATGAAATAGATAAAAATAAACTCAATTAAACCATAAAAGAGTTCATAAACAGCAAAAAACAATTAACATTGATAAGGAACAATGGCGTAAGTTATCAACAATTAGTGCAGCGGGCTGTAAACCCCCGCCCCCTCCGCGAGTCACGAGACCAGCAACAACCATCCATTACGCGAGAATCCGCTTCTAGCAACAAGAAAACCAATGATTATCACGCGAACAGTGCGTGATACAGTTCATTCAAGGCTCTCTTGTGTCATTAGACTTAAATAGGTCAATGTGTGATTGCAGAAGAAAGCGAGTGAAGATGATGAGCTTTCCAACAATACCAGACTCAATTCCGTACTACTGGTACATTTTTTAGAATCGCCGGTTTGAAATGGTGTTTTTTTTCCCATCTCAAGAAAAAAACACGTACCCCTACCCCCTTCCGAATTTTTTTTGAATATAAAGCATAATATAAAGGTATATTTATGACTTTACCAAACGATTCCTGAGATATTTTTCTACAAGAAACTATCATAATTGAAAAAATCGATATTTTGAGACATTTTGACCCGTGGAGTACCTTAAATAAATGATCAGATATAATAATGGTGGATGAAATTTTGTATTCTGTTTTTAGAGCATTTTCGAAAAAAAATGCTCTATTGTCCCCGTTTTGTCTGTCTGTCTGTCCGTCCGTCCGTCATCACCCTAGATCTCAACAACCATAAGTCCTAGACCCATGATGTATATATCATTTTGTAGGTCTTGGCCTGCCAAGAAATGACTTTTTTCCATTTCGCGATCTGACCTCTCAAGGCCGTAAAAGGGGCCTTATAAAGTACCGTTTTTTACTATATAAGCTTTATTAATAATGGACCGCCCTATATCTCAGCAACCATAAGTCCTAGACCCATGATGTATATATCATTGTGTAGGTCTTGGCCTGCCAAGTGTGCATCAAAAGTCCATTTCGCGATAGGACCTCTGAGGGCGGGCTTCAGGGCTCCTAAGGGGCTTATATATTATATATACACCTTGTACGTTCAGTAACCCATTCATTTGGTGCGAAATACTGCAGCACATAGTTTCACCAAGATTTATTAAGAAACTCATCAAATGAAGTAGTAAGCTTGTGTTCTGAGTTTAATTGAAAGTATCAGAGCTATGCAACAATTGACGGAGTTTTCGGACGATTAAATGACTACAATTTCGAATGTTTTCAATTATGAGTCCTATTTAAGTAACCACAAACCACTTGTAGTTAGATTTAAGAGAAAATAATTTTTTTTTCAAATATAAAGAAACGTCTTTATAATATTTTTTTTACAGATATATGCATTACACAATTGAATTTATAAACATTTCCAAAATTTACAAATATTTACTGAAAGCTAACAAACGTACTGATACATAACATGAAAATGTGCTAACACGTCCTGTGTCCAGAATGGAACAGGCTTAATTGCTTGTTTAATTTTCAATATATCTCCTATATCATTTGTCCTGAAATGGTATTTCTTCTTACAACTTCTTGACAGTATTACCGCATCATAGAGATTGGCATTAGACAGTGTCGCAGCAGTGGCATAGACTGTAAGATCCATGGACTATCTGTATCAGCTCGGCACAAAACTGATGATGATGACATTCCAACCACTTTTTCCATTCTTGCTCAGGACAAAGATGATGAAGATGAGGAACAGCAAAGAAATGGAAGTGGGAATTCAACATCTTCTAGAAACAAGAAAGGGAAATCTAGTTCCTCTAAAGATATTCAGACTTATGTCTTTGTATGGGGTCTGAATGACAAAGATCAGCTTGGAGGACCGAAAGGATCTAAAGTAAAAAAATACAAATTTAAAAATTGTTTTTTTATTATTCTTAAGAAATTTTACAATATTTTTTAATGATTAAATGTATGCATGTATATACAGTGTAATCTTACGTTACAGGGATTTGTTTCTTGGGCTATTGACATCAAAATTACATTTTTCTATATATTTTTTTTTCGTAATGACATATTTAAGTACTTTGTTCCCAGATTAAGATGCCTGTGTTAAATGAAACACTTTCTGCATTAAACTGTGTACAAATAGCTGGAGGATCAAAAAGTTTATTTTGTGGTAAGTTTTTTATTAAAAGTTTAAATGACAAATTAGCACATCGACAGACATTATACATGTATTCAGTGAAATGGTATTATTGAATGTGTAATGAATGTTTCAGTAATGCAAAATCTTTTTTGGTCCCTACCCCATCTGTTAAAAATGTCATTGTAACTAATTTCTTATTTTCATGATTGCAAAAAAAAAAAAGCTTTTGGTTAATATTTTTTTTCTCAAATTTTAATGTTTTAAAAAGTCACCTTGAGCTCAACATGCCAAAAATAAGTAAAAAGTGGGGTAGAAGGAGGTGGTGAGATTTCATTCATTATTAAAGTCCGTGAGTTGGAAGAAAATTACACAAAATCTGGCAGAAATGTCAATTTAAGCTCAGAAAGGAAGAAAAAAAAATGTTTACTATACTGACAGTATGGGATTGACTTAGAGCAAGATGATAGGCAGCTTACAGAGGTGAGATAGGAGAATGAGTATGCATCTTAGTATCAAACATTGTGATGGGGGGGGGGAATAAATAACAGGTTTGTTCACATATTACATTGTTAACAGAGTGTTAATGCGACATTTAACTGTATAAAATGACAAGAAGTTATACCTTTTTGTCTTGTGTAAAAAAAACATAATTTAATTACAGATAAATTATCAAGGATTAGTATGTTCTCTACTTGTGCCAATGAAAGATCACAATTCTTATTGAGTTTTTATCTGACACTTTCAGTTACCCAAGATGGCAAGGTCTATGCTTGTGGTGAGGGCACTAATGGCAGGCTTGGTCTGGGCTCTGTGGCAGGGAATGTGTCTGTTCCACGTCAGCTGACTTCTCTAGGTCCATATGTCATCAAAAAGGTGGCTGTTCATTCTGGTGGCCGTCATGCTTTGGCACTAAGTATAGATGGAAAAGTTTTTGCCTGGGGAGAAGGAGATGATGGGAAACTTGGGCTCTCAAGTAGAATGTAAGGAGAAATCACTACACTTTAGCCAATATTGTCTTTCAAGTAGTCTATTAATTATTTGTCTTTCTTTTTGTACTGCTTATAACTATTAACAATCATGTCTGGTCCAACTTTGATTAAAACTGAACATTTTATCTATTACAAGAAATTAATTTCATTTAAATAATAAAAAAAGGAAACAAGTTAAATTCTTTTTTCCAAGGCATTGTGGTCTAATTATTTGTTACTATCATTAGTCCAGAAAGATAATGAGCACATTTAAAAAAAACCTTGAGAAGTTAACGGTTTATAGGGCTTTTCATAGAAAGTGTTTTTTTTATCTTAAACATAAATATTTCATTGTTTACACATCTGAATTACAATTTTTTTCTTCAAAATATTATCGCCTTATTAGGAACTGTGATACCCCAAGATTGATTGAAGCCCTAAAGTCTAAAAGAGTCAGAGATATTGCTTGTGGCAGTTCCCACAGTGCTGCTATAATCTCTAATGGTGACCTGTACAGCTGGGGGCTGGGTGATTATGGTCGTTTGGGACATGGTGACAATACGACACAGCTGAAACCAAAACAGGTTTGTTTGGCTTTACGCTGTCATGTAAAAACATCTTGCTCTCTTTTGATCTTTATTATTTCATATATAAACATGTACTTTCATAATAATTCTAATTTAGTGCAGTTTTCAAAATAAATTAATAACAACCATATATATTATGATTTCTAAAAAATGAACTAAAAAAAATTTTGTAAGTTGATCTCATTTGTGACCTGCATTAAGAATTATGTATTTTAATTTCAAACCAAATGATTGAAATTATTCTGTAATTTGCCTATATCTGAATGAGCCAAATACAGTTATTTCCATTTATTTTAATTTGATAAATGTGTTAGGTGATGGCACTCGCTGGTCAGAGGGTGGTCCAAGTGGCTTGTGGAAGTCGAGATGCCCAGACTTTGGCCCTGACAGATGATGGTATTGTTTACTCATGGGGTGATGGAGATTTTGGTAAACTAGGTCGTGGAGGTAGTGAAGGTTGCAATGTGCCTCACCCAGTGGAAAGATTGACTGGTCAAGGTGTTATTCAGATTGAATGTGGGGCTCAGTTTTCACTGGCATTGACCAAACTTGGCCAGGTTTGGACTTGGTAAGGTTTTGATGAATCAATGAAATATTAATTGATTAAATACAGATTTTATGTTCTGGGAAAATTTTTATTCTCATATAACTTCAATAATCAGCCAAAAAAAGTGCCATTTTCAGGAAAAATGAACTAAATTTGAGCACTATACCGGGGTGGCTAAGACAGGTCCATTAGAGCTCCATTTAGATGCTTTCATTTAACTTAACTTTCTGTGAGTGGTGTGTCTGTAAATCTTGTAGTTTATTTCCTGACCTCATTTATTATATAGTAAATAAAAAGCTGTACCATAGTCAGTGTATTAAGATTTAGTTAAAAAAAAAAAATTAAATACAAATAACTGGTTTATTGAGAGTTGCACAAACACTCAAGGTAATGGCTTTATGCGATTCTCAGAGCCACATTTGGCCACCATTACACTAATTTCTAAATATATTTTTCATGGGTTTCTGACCTGACATGTTTGATTGACTATTTATACCTGATAGAAGGATCTTAGCTGTTAATTTCCTTTTCTACATCAGAGTAATTATTTTGAAAGACTTGTTGTGGTGTCTGTCCAATAAGGAAGGAAATATTTAAAAACAACAATCACCAACTGCTTGAAACCCAATCGATTTGAAACTTTGAACACTTGTGTATTCTCTAACACAATACACTATTTTTTAAATGTTGAATTGTGGAGTCTAAAGAGAATTAATGATTTTGGTGATGTTCATAAAAAGAGTGAAATTCTTTAAAGAGACTATGGTGTCACAAGTTTAGCACTGGTTTAAGTTACTGAGTTCTGAAGTTCTTTTTTAAGACTTGTGCGCTATTTTTAATAGTTTATATAAATATAACCAGCAAAAGCAAGTGAAATTCTTTTAACAATACAAAGTATAACAAAATAATAAACAGCAGATTTTTAAAGTTTTCATATGAGACACACCACTTTTATTTTATTAGTTTATTTTTAAATTTACTAACAAAAACTAATGAAATACTTTTAACACAAACAGTAATAAAAAAAAAAATGAAAAGTAAAAAAAAAAAAAATAGACTTTTATTTATTATGTACTAAAAAGTAAAAAATAATTACTCAGACTTAAATCAATGAAATATATTTAGAAATGATATTGGCTAAACTAAAGTGGCAAAGATAATGGAAGACATAAAATTTTGTCTTTTCATTAATGCGTTTTCTGGCTCTATTCTTTGCAAAATTAAATGATGTACATGTATACTAAAAGTAGTCTACCATTATTTTACATCCATTGATGAACTACAAGATAAATAAATTAAATATATAATCCTTTTTGGCGCTCACACATTTTTAGTCAAAATAATTTCTATAAATAATAGTATGATCTAAGCTTAAGGAATTATTTCTTGTTTTTTTAGTACATTTTAATAAAAGTCTCTTTATAAAAGATATTTTTTTTCTTTTTAAATTATTTGTATTTATGAAAAGAAACGGAGTCTAACATGATTTTATCCATTGTTTTACTAGCAGTAAGTCCTATTCATTTTCACCTAATTATAGTGAAGGATAAAAAAATAATTATTCAAGTAAAAATTATCTAGTTTAAAGATCATTAAAAAAAGATGATCCCAACTTTTTTACCAGTTTTCCAAACCAAATAAAAAAAACAACACTAGTATAATCATCTTATCTGTGTTTTTTTTTGTTGATTTTCCTACAGGGGGAAAGGTGATTATTTCAGACTTGGACATGGCACTGATGCTCATGTACGCAAACCTCAACTTGTGGAGGGACTGAAGGGAAAGAAGATTGTCCATGTGTCTGTCGGTGCTCTTCACTGTCTGGCAGTCACTGACACAGGGCAGGTGAGCCATCCATTTTGATCATGTTGTCAGATTAATTACTTATTCACCATAAAAAACATAATTTGGACGCATGCTTTATTGTTGTTTTTAACAGGTTTGGGCTTGGGGTGACAATGATCATGGTCAACAGGGCAATGGCACCACCATTGTCAATAGAAAAGCTGCATTAGTCTTGGGCACAGAGGGCTACAAAATATCAAGAGTGGCTTGTGGCTCCTCCCACAGCATAGCCTGGGCTGTGACTGGATACTCCATCCCAACCTCTCACGAGCCAGTTCTATTCTCTTCATCTAAAGATCCCTTGGGAGCTTCTTTCCTAGGTTAGTTCATGGTTTTAATGCCCCACCCAATAGAATCAAGGAAGATAGTTTTTTTTAAATTTTATATTAGAATTTTAAAATCAGATTTTATTGGACTTTTGAAATTAAACATTTGAGTTTAAAGATCTTATTTCAGCAATGTTGGTAAAACAAAATTTACTGAAATATTTCTGGAATTAAAAGAAATAATATATATTTATAATTAATCTCATTTGGTTTTCTGAAATATTTTTGTGTTTTTCTTAGGCTTGCAAGATGAAAAAGAAGAACAGTTCAACATTCCTGTCAAAGACGTCAGTAATAGAGATAAGAATAACAGACCATCATTGTCCAAGATTATATTGTACATGGACTCAACACTAGAAAAACAGAGGGCACTAAACCATGTACTCAATGACTTGCAGATTAAATATGCCAGGTGGGAAAATTATTATAAATTGCTATATGTTTTTTACTTACTTATGTACTCTATACTCTGTGTGTTTATTTAACTTTTAAAGGGGTAACATTACTTCTGTTGCTAATGACTTCCTGTCTATATACATTACTCAGTTTATATTACATTTATACATGTTCATCTGACAAATAGATTTATTATATAATCGATGCACCAGTATTGAATACTCTGGTTCAATCTTTTTTTAAGCTTTTCAAAACAGGACTTATAAAGGTCAGAACATTGTATTTACATGTTCATACTTATTGCATAAATAAATGTCATGTTGAGCTCAATCATTGATGTCTTACAGAGAGGCCATTGTGAAGGCCTTAAGTAAAGAGTCTATACCCATCAATGGACCAGCATGTGATGTTGCTCAGAACATGACCCAGTCTGTGTCTTACTCCCAGAGTTCTCTGCCAGATAGTAATTCAGTCATGCATACATCAGCTGAGCAAGGAGCGGGTGACATGGCAGTATCTTCTATCATGGAGCCAACTGATGGGGTAGGTTCAACCTATTTACTGAACTTCAATTTAAAATGAAATTATTTAACTCCATAATAAGATGCTTTGGAAAGTA
>JAGDYQ010000006.1:10964288-11199288 GCA_021962125.1 Bulinus truncatus
TACGTACATCTTTTGTAACGGAATAAAAATTTCAGCAGAATATATATATATATATATATATATATATATATATATTAGAGCTGCTGATTAAACTGCGTTAATTTGCGATTAACGCGTCAAAAAAAATTTGCGATTAAAATTTTTAACGCAACATCTAAATGGGTTAATTTGACCAAAATCCTGAAAGTTCACCAAATCGATAAATAACGGAATTTCATGCAACATTTTGAAGTTAAAGTCCGTTCACTTATTAAGTAGATCTACCACCCCCACCCTGTCATAATTTCCACACACCCTCACCCCTAGGTACGTCGACAAAAGCCCCAATTGTAATATAAAATGAAGATGTTTTGTTATATAGCCCTTTGACAAGTGAACCTCCTGCTCCCTTCCCGGTCGATATAACAAGAAAAAAGTTTCATTCACTAGTTTACATTATATACTGTAGTGTATTGGTGGAGGTACTATAGTGTATTGGTGAGGTACTGTAGTGTACTGGTGGAGGTAAAAGAACGACAAGTGTTTGGTGAACTCTGCTATAATTAGGTCAAAATAACGAGATGTTAGAAATTTTGTATCACCATTTTTTTGCGCCCAATTTTTTATCGCATTTGAAAATACAGCGCCTTGCATCAGCTGCACTAACAGTTTCATGACACTTGAAATCAATGTCAAGACGTGGTCTAGACCAGTAATGCTAAACCTTTTTTTTTACTGTGGGCCATTATTGTCTGCCAAAAACAATTGGAGGGCCAAAAATATAATTTGTATATATGTATGTATATAATGAGATGTTATTTTTTTAAACTTGTGGGGGCCAAAAAATTATCATAAAGAGCCAAATTTGGCCCGCGGGCCAGTATTTTAGCATCACTGGTCTAGACTATGCTATGCAAACATCAGTACACGAGACAGGGTATGTATTTTTCAGAATTATTGTGATACTGAGCTAAATTTAATATTTTATATTAATTAACGTTCTGAAACTAGCGGTGTCGATATGATGGGAAGAAAGGCATATTTTCGTTTGTGTTTTGTATATAGCAATAAAAACATCAATAGATTTTTCTCCAAGAGTTAGACCGGAAAACACTCTGATACAACTGTTGCTATAACCAAAATGAAACGAAAGAAAGAATTTTCAATGTTGACACACGAAAGAACAACAGAAGATCAAAAATGAAAGCCGACCTATCAAAATTTTGCTTTGAACGTTTGAAACGGTAACAATAAAGAGTGTCATTTTACAAGATACTTTTTTTATTAATTTAACTGACAGACAGATAAAAAAATAAAATTTTCTTTTCTGTTGTTCACTAAAACATTAAACAAATAGTTTATAGTATGAAAGTAAATGAATGAAAGAATATAAGAGTAACGTTTATAGACATTTCTTCAAAAGAAGATCAAAAGTAAATTTGTCCTTTAACTCGGTGACTGTGGTTGTCATTTCTGACGCGAGCTCCTAGTTTGAAACAATGGAACCGGTGTCAACATGTTTTTGGTACATCTTTGAGTGGAGAGAGAGTGTGTTAAAAATGTGACTTGGTGGGGAAAGGGGGGGGGGGGGGGGAATAAAGAAAAAAAACGCGTTAATAATAAGTGAAAGACAACTTTCTGGCTATACTATTATTTTATGAAAGAAAAGTTGAGATATAAATGACGTGTGTATTTTTTTTTTTTGGAATGGGAAATGAATGGTAGGGTAAGCAGGGCGAAGTGACAAAATATGATAGGGAGGATCGAGGGAAGAGGGGTTGACACACTTCATTTGTTCGGAAACTATGGTACGAAAAAAAGGTTAGGCATTGTTGTGAAATAAAAAGAAAACAATTCGCATCATTGACGTGATTGATACATGTCCATAAACTGGTCTCAATAACTAACTCAATAGACATATATGCTAATGCTTAATAAATATGTTATGATTCATTAAACCTCTTTCATAAATTAAAATGACTTGATTATTATGCCAATGTTATGCTTTGATATTATGACATATTAGTTTGAATACAAACAATTGTATTATATTGTGTTGATTAAAATGTGCGTTAATTTGCGATTAAAATTTTTAATCATGCGTTAATTTCGATCAATTTTTTTAATCGAACAGCAGCTCTAATATATATATATATATATATAAATATATATATAAAATATTTTAAGTACATTAATTACAAAAATTCATTTAGAGTTAAACAAATGGTTTACTTTGGCTGATGAAACAAGAATTCCTCTTAGGGAATCTAATCCAGTTGATAATTCTTCTTTTCCAGTCGATGATCCATTTTCTTGAAGATGTACCATTGGTATGCATGGACAGAAGAGTTCTGAAAAGTGGTGCAGAAGAACCAAACGATTTCTTAACACAGACATTTCAATACACTGGAGAAAAAGAAAGGTCAGAATCTGTTTCACATTGAACAGAAAATAAATATGTACATACAAAATTTAATAAAATTAATTACATAATGAGATCTCAAGATATCTCTTGATTACTAAAAATAATAAATAATTATACAAATGTAAGCAAAGAAAATTTCTTTTTAAACAAGTTTTGTTTTTAAATATTTTAAGATACAGATTTTCAAATAATTATAATCAATACAACTTATTAGTTAACCATCTTTTTCTTCAACAATTTAAATTTTACCTGAAGGTGGTTGAACTCCATTGGGACAGTTGTAGGTAGTCTACCTGCACTCACAGGTTTATGTGTTGACCAGGCTAAGCTGTGAGCTGAGCCACAAGCTACTCTGTTGATTTTTTTGCCTACAACATGTAAATTATTATCAAAATAATCTTGCACATTTGGATTTCTTTTTTTTTTTCATTAAAAAGTAATTCTGAAATAGTTTGAGTTTGGTCAATGGTTTCCAAGAAACAATAAGTATTTAGTTATGATTAAATATTACTTGGATTAGAATTTGATAATCTTATGCAATTAAATCATTCACAGCAATCTATTTATATATAATGTTGCCCTACTGACCCTGTAAAGCTGCCACAAGTCGGGGTCTCTGGATGGCATTCGTAGTTCCATCACCCAACTGACCTTCATCATTATCACCCCAGGTAAAGACATCACCTGTATAATAAATTTTCATTACGTAGAAATATGGGAATTAAAAGGAATACATTTTGTTGAAGAAATAATTTTTAAAGCACAGAATATATGTATGAAAATTTAATCAAACATTCAAAACACAAAATAAAAAAAGAGTTTCAAGACAATGCTACATTTCAAGACAAAGCTACAAAAGAACAGTAAGAGAGTAAACAATATACCAATATACCATTACAATATTCTAAGACTTTTAAAAAATAAATTCACCTTTTAAAATTTTTATTGAATCAGATACAGTATGGTACATGTATTATTTTTTTCCATAATGGAAAATTACTAGTAGATACTTGTGTATAAGTCGCTTTTGCAGATAAGTCGAGAGTATTTCTTAAGCCTACAAAATTTGTTATGACCGCGCATAAGTCGAGGGTAAAACTTGACAACTATCATAGTCTTTAAATATCATAATTATACCACTGGACTTTTACGTAATTTCATTTAAATTTGCATTTGTTATCATTATGCACAAGGCACCAACCGATAAGCACGGGGTGACCAGATTCCAACTCTCACGATCGCATTGCAAGCACTCTACCAACTGAACTATCCAGCCACTTCGCCTCATTTAGATTAGAAGTCTAGATGCTATTAGAAAATTAGATATGCGGTGGGTACAGAAACAATTCAATGCAAATTTAATAGAGCTGCAAAACGCTGCGCTAAATGAATGTTGAGTTTGTTTCTGTTTACCGCCATTGTCTGCATTGCCTTGTGGTGTTGAGTGTACAATGTACCCAAATTCAATGGAATATTGTATTGCCCACGGATAAGTCGACAATGTTTTTTTCAGTGAATTTTAAGGCATAAATTTTTCAACTTATACACGAGTATTTACGATAATTCTGAAAATGACAAATTTACCTACTTAAAAATTGCACTATTTTCCAGATACATTAGACTAAAAAGACAAATCAAATACATCTACAATAAGATCAAACCTGTTTCAGTGCACACAACACAGTGCAGTGAGCCACATGCCACATCAATCACTTTCTTCCCCTGGAGGGCAGTAACTCTTCTAGGCCTCCTCACATGATCGTCTGTTCCATGGCCAAGTCTGTGATAGTCTCCCTTACCCCTGTTTCAAGAATGATGTGTAATTGAATGCTTTTAAAATAACTTACAGAAACAACAAAATCATATTTCCCTAATTAAACTCAAATAACAATTATAAATCAATAGTAAACCAAGTATGACCAGATGAAAAACCAGAAACTCACCAAGTATAAACAGCTCCTGATCTTGTAAGAGCCACTGAGAACTGAGAACCACACTCAACTTTCATTACACCCAGACCTTGGAGAGCCTCCACCTTCATGGGAACTTTACAGCCATCACTTCCACCACGACCTGTGCAGGAATAATTTTAGCAGTTTCGTTAATAAAAGCCAGGACAATTTCTTATCTTGAAAAATTTTGGTTTTCAATTGTGACCATTTATAAATGGTAGTCAAGCTCTCGACTAGATGGCCGTTGTGTCCCCCAAGACCCCTGGTATAAAACTAATGATAATGAAAAGCTGATGGTATAGGTACCAGGGCACACTTAAAATCTTTTTTATACTTGGTGGCACACAGAATCGAAATATGGTTCTAATCATATGAAATGTTTTAAATAGTTGAAATCCAAATCTCTTTCGTTTAATTATAAACCTCATGAGATATTTTATTTCTTCATTCCTGAATGATATAATTTACGAATACCCAGACATACTGATTAGCTGCAAAGGGATAGCAAATCTATCCATATGATTTTGTATCAAAAGTAATACAATAATACATATGTAGTAAAAGCATTAAAATGTTTTGTGTAAAAAAAACTACAAACTGTGAAGCAGAAATTCATCTTTGTTGCTTCTAATAAACCTCCTAATTCATATAGCCAGAAAATAATTTTCAGTTTGAACAGTTAACTTGTCAGCACATGTCAGAAAATATTAACTGTTACCTTCAGTTTTTCCTATATTTAATTCATACATAGGTTTAAATAAACCTACAATACATGCAAGTATATCAATGATGTGATTAAACTGTAGGCTTTTTCTGGTCTAACAAAAAAAAAACTTTTTAGTTTTTCAAATATTCTTATCAGTAATTTTCTTTGAGAAAAGCAACAAACAGCAATGTGACAGAGCAGTTTCTAGTCAGTGCTCGTTTCTTTGCATTATACATGTAAAATACGGATTTTCTTTTTAAGAATTTTAGTGTTTTGATGTTTCCCTTCATTGTTTCCAAAAGCCCTTTAGGCTAAACTTTCATTATGAAGACTTCCTTATCTTGTCTGTCTTATATATTGTTTATTTTCTTGTCTTATAATATTTCGTAACCTGATCAACCTCTAAGATGACAGGTGGTCCTGCTCTCAACTGTCAAGAGGGATCTAGGGTTTGAGTCTCAGTGAGAACCTGGTATTTTCCAGGTCCCTGTGGAAGTTACCCAGTCCACTCAGCTTTAAATGAGCACCTGAATTTAAGTTGAGTAAAGGCTGCTGGGTGTTGTGCTAGCCACACAATCCCAAAATATGCTGTGGCAACTGAACAGATGAATCTAACACTTCATCTGCCCCTATAAGCCCTTAGGGGAACTTTACTTTTTAATGATCCCCAGATTTTGATGTCATCCCCTTGATCAATAATGCTAAAAAATTATGCATATGTCTATAAAAAGTAGAATTTAACATATGAATTTAATAGAAAGGTTTTGCAGTGGAAAATTTAACAACTTCTGAGCTGTACATTAGGGTGGAGTGAAAAAAACTTTTTTTTAAATTTTTTCTTCTAATAGTTCAAAGTGGTTACCAAATGGTCTAAGTAGTTATGGCCTAAAATATCTTTTATGTATTGTAACGTTTATCGGTGCCCCAAAGGCCTTCAAATTTTAAAGGAAACAAACTTTAAAGCATTATAACAATTTTGAATGAAATCAACATCTCAGTAGATATATTCGTAATGTTCAAGTGCAAATATGAACTGCTGAACTAAATTATGTTTATGAATTAACAATTTAACAATTTACAATTAGTCAGGATCATCGATATTATAGGCCATAACTCCTTAGACTATTTGGCAACTATTTTGACTATTAGAATAAAAAAAAAAAAATTTTTTTTTTACTCCACCCTACTGTACAGTGGATAACAAATAAACTGTTTACAAACCAAGTTTCCCGTAATCTCCATCTCCCCAAGACCAAACACTGTCATCATCTGTGATACATAAAGTCTGAGCATCACCACTGCCACAAGCTACATCTATGACTCTGTAGTCTTTCAGTGCTTCAAGCTGAAAGGAAAATACGTAAATTAAAAAAAAATCTAGGTAATGTATTTTAATAAAAAAACAAACAAGCAAACGGTAGTCGTCAACCTTTTTAATCTAAGGGACCCCCAAATTTAATGTTTTTAAATTCATGGACCCCCATGTAAATATTTGTTTAAATATAAGACTATTTATAATATTATGATCAGAGAATTTCATAAAACGAACGTATAAAGATTTTTTTCAATCTCGACGAACCTTGATTAACTTGACAGTGTTAAAATTTGAACAAAAAGTATTTTAGTTTAAAAAAAATAAAGTGAGCATAAAAAATTTCAATGCGGCTTTGCTCTTGTTTGTCAGAAGGTAGTTAATGGATTTTAAATTGTTTCAGCAAGATGAGAAGTTTCTATTTAAAGTAGAGCACTTTACAATGTTGTAATACTGTGATAGATGAGACTTTTTCAAAAATGAATAAAATGTTTACATGGTTTTTTCATCAGGCAGAGGTAATTCTTTTCTTATGCCAAGCCAAAATTTAGGTCTTGATATGGGTACTATGATTTAAAAGACTAGCTTTATCCTTTATTTGTTGTCTTTAATATTTTTATTGTATGGATAAATTACCCACAAATAGCCATGTCTTCAATCTTCTTATGTTTGGTAATAACAATAAAATTGAAGGATAATAAATATTAAGATCAACATTTTTCACTTTTGTAAATATTCCTGAAAAGATTTTCATTTCATATTTACTGCACTGTCCGTACATTATCCAGCCATTTGAAATAGCTTTCAAAAATCTCAAAACTAGAAATTTTACCAGCCAAGATGGGAAGGGGGTCATGCGGTACAGCACTTAACAGTTGACCTAAAAGTCCCTGGTTCGATCTCCGGTGAGGACCAAGGGATAATATAGATCATGTTTTAAGTCCCTGCTATATTTCCTGTGGTGCTTTTCCAAAACCTTATCACGTGCACGGCCTAATAATTCATCTCCAGTCTAAGGATTTTTTTTATTTCCAGGATCAAAAAAAAATTTAATAGCATAAATTGAAAAAAAAACTATACAAAAATTGTTCGAACACAGTTATACTTTGATATCAGGATGTTGAATATTGAATGAAAGCCTTGACCAGAACAAGGTTGCCAACAGCTGTAATAAAACTTAGTTTTTAATGTTAGTAATTATATTTGCCAACCAGTTTTGGTCTTGATTGGTCTTCAGAGTCTCCATGTCCCAAGCGGCCATAGCGACCTTTACCCCAGGTGTACAACTCTCCACTACTTGTGATGCAGGCAGAGTGTGCGCCTCCAGCAGCTATGTCTGTTATTTCTTTGCCTCTTAAAGATTCAATCACTCTTGGTCGATCACAAGGACTAGTTTTAATAAAATACTTGCAATCAATGATCTTTGGTTTTTATTTAAAATAAACTTATCATAGAAATGTATTAAAATTGGAATGCATTAATCTGAATATAAAGTAAATATTAAAAAGAAAAGAAAAAAAGTAAAGATAATTGCCGAAGAATTGAAAATAGTGAGACAAAAAGTTTCTTGTTGTAAATTAATCTAACAAGTGAAGCATAATTATTTTAATGACATGACCTACCTTCGGTTACCGTGACCAAGTTTGCCATCTTCTCCTTCACCCCAAGAATAAACTTCTCCTTCTGATGACAGCGCCAGGCAGTGTTTGCCACCAGAGTTCACAGCCAATTTTTTTATGAACACATGCTGAATAGATTCAAGAAGTGTAGGCGTGGCCACAGAGTCTGTTCCCCCCACCCCAAGTCTTCCACCTGCTCCATACCCAGTACCATACACCTACAGAAATGAAATGATTGGTAACACTGGTAATTTAATGCATAAGTAAAAGTATAATGTTAATATTAAGAAATTATAAACTTGACAAAGATTGTCTCACTAAAGAAAATAAATAATTAAATTGGAGAAACAATCCTTTTTAATCATTAGATAAAAATTGTGACCGGCTCCAACAAAATGAGGCTTAACTCGATTTTTACTCATTTGGAGATTATAATTTTTTTATTTAGCATTCAATTACCTTCAAAATGAGACCTTATTTGTGTTTTTATCTTCAGTCATTATTGAGATATGATAATTTGAAGTTAACCATGCGGAGAAACAAGTTATGCGGAAAATTGAAGTTTTTTGTTTTTTCCTTAAAACAATGCTTTGCGACTTAAGTCTCATTTTGTCGGAGCCTGTCACAATTATGATTAAACATAGAATTCACTGAGATAAATGAGTTGAGTGCATTTTTACTAAAGTAATGTACAACCAAGTAATGTACATTAAAGTAATGTACAACCAAGTTGAATATAAATACATGTTGATGCCTTTACCTTTCCATCAGCTGTCACAGCAAACAAAGTTTGTTCCCCTCCAATCAACTGTACTGGCCTCAAAGAAGCTAACGCATCACAGCTTAGTGGCAACTTCACTTTAGCCCCTTCAACACCGCCCAGCTGTCCTCTGTGGTTGTGACCCCACACCCAAATCTGACCACTGCCTCCCCAGGACAATGTCCAATCATCTGGTTTCCTAGAAATAAAATTAGATCATTAAAGTGTATTTTCCAATGATAAATATAGAATACCAGATACATGCACTGATCAAAAATAAAACAAAAAAATAATGTCTCTAACCTATTCATCCATTGCAGAAGTTGCTCATCCTGCTCCTGACCAAAACTATCATGCATCTCATGCATGCGACTGGTGCTAGAGCTGTCGTTGGCAATGTCTTGTATCTTCTTCATCACTTCCTCTGTAAACTGCAAGGGCAGGGCAGTTCTCTTCACCATGGCAGCTGCAACTCTTGCTGCGTTACAGTATCTGCGAAACCAGGCCCACTTGTGGGCTTCACCACAACAGGACATTGTGTCAAGGCCAAGGTCACAAGCCAATGCCACCAAAACCTGTTTGAATAAAATATTTGTAAAGAACAAAATTTTAATAATTGACATCGTAAACTAACCATAAAAAGATTTTGAAAATTCTAAGTAATACTTACTTTGAAAAATGGGCTGTGCATCAGGTGCTTACCACTTCTAACTATAGAATCTTCATATTCATATTGTCTCTGAAGAGCTTCAGGTAAACCTTTTACTAAAGAAGCCAAGGCAGAACTACTCATTGACTGGTGAGAAATAAAAGTTAAAATTTATTAAAAATAATTTTTGTAAAGAATCCAGTTAAATGTTTACCTTTTTCTAAAAGAAAATGACAATATTAAAAGAACCAAAACAACTTACAAGTGGATATGGGCGTGGCACTTCTTCAGGGCTATCAGCTGTAGGACTAGACAGCAGAGCATTGATGTTTATTAAGTTTCCAAAATTAGCAGCCATCAGCTTGCGAAGTTTATGTAATGCCCACATTCGTTGATTGGCTCCTGTCAATTCAACATTAACATACAGATAGAGCAATATAGTTATTTAATCAGTGGAATAGACTTAGCCTATTGTAAAACTTTCAATATTTAAAGTAGTATTTCAGAAAAAGCATCATAACAGCAGATTTTAAGGTAACCAAGTCATTTCTAATTATTTAAATAAAATTTCAATATACTTTGAGATCAAAGTCCATTGTCATACCATAACAATTATTTTGCTTATTTCTTTTCAACTGAAGTTAGATGATTTTTTTTTCAACTAATCCATAAAAAAGTTTTATTTAATAATAATTCAGATGTTAACATTTTTTTTGTTAAAAGTAAACTGGCACATAATATAAAACAATGCAATACTTTTATACCAAACACCAGTATATGGAGGTCTTCAGTGCTTTGAAATTTATTTTAGACCTCTTACTTTTATCATATTTAATGTTTGTTAAATCATTTCACTTTAATGAAATGGAAATTTTGAAAGATGAAATATTTCTTAGTCAAAATAACATATTTGTGAAGTCCCTTGTTTAAAAGCACTGTATACTCTAATTAATAATGGAATATAATCAGAGAAAATGTTTTCAATGCCTTGAACTCAGTGGTTTTTAAAGTGTGTGTTACATCCAAATGGGTCACAAGTTGATTTTGAGTGCATCACAAAACGTCAAAAAAAAACAACTTAAATGAGAATTCATATAATAAATTTTTACTTTTCTTTTTTTACAGGTGACTCGCAAATATTGAAAAGGTCGCATTTACAAAGGTTGCTGTATGCAGATGTATTGAAATAACACCTTATGCAAAATAACTCTCATTTTCAATACACTTAGTAATTTTGAACAGATGACTGATGTCAAAGGCATCCTACTCTACTCCAATCCATGTAGGCATCTTCACAATTTTATTTTGGCATTTCAATTTCTTTTTGAAAAAAATGTCTCAATGTGCTAATAATTATGCAAAGCGTATTTCTAGATAAAATCTTTTTTCATTTCAAATTAGAATCATAATGATTGATAAGACTGACCTAAACAGCTGAGCTGGGCGCATGCAGCTAGAGCTGCAGCCAGTCTAGGAATTATGTTTCTATCCAGTGACACCTCCAGTTTGAAGTCAAGTAAGCAAGTGACCAAATCTATGGATGGCCGAGACAAAATTGTCCGGTCTGAGAGAGTATCCAAGGGAGCAGCTGCTGGCATGATTGGATAAACTGTGAAGTACCATCCCCATCCATTTACTGAACCATCGCTAGTAAACTTCCATTTTAGTTCATCTCCAGGGATCCTCAGTTCTTGGAACCAATCAGACCATTCTCTGCCTAAAATTTACAAAAAAGTTCATTACCAGTAAATAAATTCCATGACTCAATCAGATCACTAGTTTCTATTAAAATTTAAAATGAAAAATAAAAACTCATTCTATCATTTCCAACAAAAAAAGTTTACACAAATAAAAGAAGTAAATTATATTTCATTAACAAGAGTTGTCAGGTCATTTACCAACAAAGCAAAAAATTTAAGGAAAATGCAATGAATAAACATTAGCAAAAAATACTGTTCATCAAATCTGTACAATAATGCCACAAACCTGATCTGACAGCAACAGTTCTTCCTGTTCCATCCATAATTGTCAATGGGTCATGTCTTCTTTCAGTGGAGCAATGCCTATCAAATTCAACTCTCATAGCTTCAGCACCTATTAAAACATCATCAATTTGTTACATGTATTATTTTACAATAAAAAAAAATATTTAACACATTTATTCCTTCAGAGCTGGTTTTTCAGAATTTCAATCAGATAAAATAAAAACCATTAACTTTTGCCCAGTTTATCTATCAGTTTTAGCATCAAAGTATTTTTTAAATGTCGCTATAGTATTATACAGCACTATGTAATATTTGCCGCCCACATGTAAACAAGTTATTGTGCTCAAATTCAAATTTTTTTACATGGCCAGACAGTAAGCAAGACAGGGCTCCATTAAAACTAATTCTTCTTTCTTTGCATAGATCAAATTAAATCCTAATGTTTCTGATACTTTTTGTGCATTTTACTGATTTATTTAAAATTTGATGGAAACTGAAATACAGTGAAATGTCGCTATAACGAAATTCACGGGGACTCGAAATTCGTTCGTAATACTGAAAATTTGTTACACTGAAATGGGGGGGGGGGGGGCCACGACATTTTCTGTTTTTAATACATACCGCCAACGTCATTGAACTAAGGGACATAACTCATTTATTTGTGCAACAGTTATTCAACATGACTTACTTCCCTTGATTTATAAGAAACCTGTGCAATGTGCCCATTACGGCTTACTCATATTGTCTCATTTATTAAATATTTTTTTAACTGGGTTCAATTTTATTATAATAAGAACATGTCAAATAATACAAACACACAGAAGTCACCTGAAAAAGTCTGTAATTTTCTTCTGAACACTCCCAAGCATAAAAGATCGTTCTAAATATTCCCCAACAACCAAACTATACCTCGCCATTATTCTAAACAATATTGTTAATAGCCATATTCGCAAAATGCGACCCTAAGCATTAATCAAGCCTCTACCCAAAACAATGACACTGCTTTTTACTAAAACTGTCAAGTTACTTTTTAATCTTTTTTTTCAACTGCAGTCTGGTTGATGTTCGAAAGAACATTGCCTGGCTGGGTAGTTGGGAAATGCTACCCTTAATTACTTGCTTTTAACCGCCATGCACATCAAATCCATTATGTTACGTAATTGTGCCTGCCGTCGCTTGGCTGTCTCGTGACGTCTTAACTCTCTTCCTCTCCCCTTCCCGACCTTGCTAAAACTCTCATCCACCCCCCCACCCTCCGTTTGTTACGTAACTGTGACACCGCCACTCACCCCCCCCCCCCCCAAAACGATACTTGTCTCAGTACTGCACAAGGTGGAATTTATGTTTACTATCCTCATCAGTAGAGGTTAAAGGTTACCATAACATCTTACTCCTCTCACACTCCCCCCTCCCATTATTTAGTAAATGTGAATGTCGTTTAAGTTCAAGTTGACTTGAGTTATAGAAATTTGCCGAATAAAATTTTTTTTTTTGGTAAGGGGATAAAATTAAATATCTGCAAAACGGCTATTTTTTTCGCAATACTGAAAACACGAAATTCGTTACGACACTTTTTAACAGATGGTATATAAGCCAAGGGGAAGGGGCAAAAAAAAAATTCGCTGTACTGAATAATTCGTTACACTGACGTTCGTTATAACGACATTTCACTGTACATGGATTTACTTACAGTTTTTTGTAAAATTTAAATCTACCCTGGGTACAATATTTTGCCAAAGCGCAGTCATACAAACTTCAGGAATCATCATACATTGCACACTACAAAAGTTGTCATTTATTACACTGCACAAGAAGCTGTGCCATCCAGTACACAATAAACCTTTTATTTCATTTTTTAACAGTCTTAATGACATAATCATGATATTAGTTTCTTATGCTCATGTGGGGGAAGGGGGTGTGTGCCTGCCTGCCACCCAACTTCTCTCCACTATTCTTGATCCATGGTCGTTTTACTCTACTATCTCAATCCCAATGTTTGACAGCATTTTTAGATGTGTTCATATGCTTGGACCATAATTTGTAAAGTCACATCTTTTATCTCCATCATTATTGCACCAAAATTTTGTTGCAATTAGTGGGAGTCTCGCCCAACAGAAAGGATGCAGAATTTTATTGTATTGAAATCTTCAGTTTTCTATAGCATCTTCTGAAAATTAACTCACTATGTTTATTTAACAGTTTCTTAGTGATTTCTTCCAAAAACCTTTTTCATTCCTAAAACATTTCTCCTTTGTCTTAAAACCTGATACTTAGACTTAATTCATTCTCCAATTAAGTTTTTGAATGAAAGTTAATGCAATGAAAGTGTACATAGATATCATAAGAAATTTGAAAAGCTTACACGATTAAAAACATTAATTATAGCTTTGAAATTCTGATTTTGCCAGTCCTCACCAATTTAACCATTGTGACCAAATATGTCATATTATTAAAATGTCATGACCACTGCATGCCACCAATCGTCATAACCATATATCATCAGCTACAATGACCTGTTTCACAGATCATTCACTCACAAAATGGGTCAACAAAAGAGCAACATTTATTATGACAAACAAATAATAATAAAATAAAGAATCACAAATGCTGCACATAGCGTAATGCACTATTCCACAATATATATGTATATTATTGTATATTCACTTCTTCAATCCCTTAACACAACAATAAAAATCCACTTCTTAAGAATCTCTGGAGCAACTGCTTTGATCGTCATACTTCAACTTTCGCCATCATGGTAAACTCACTTATCTGACCACCTCAACAAATCACCTTATACATGTACTTCCAACCTTTCACCCTCTCAGTCTTCACAATCACACTCAACATGTGAAGAATTAAACAGACACACAACATATCCATGATATGGATATTATAAAAATAACAGCAATCAAAACATACTGTTGCTACTTGGTATTGAATGACTCACCTGGGATTTTGACAACACCAGATTGACTAGAATCGTCTGTGTAGGGATGGGTGCTCTCTTGAACAACAGGTTTGGCTGCAGAGCGTCCTGTCTCACTGTCAGTGGCCACATCCTCCAGCTCAGTGACACACAGTTCCAACAACATCTCTGTCACCTGGAGGTATGTTAGAGAAGTTAAACATGAAAATAAAATTAGGCTAAATAATGTTTATCTTTTTAGAAATCAGGTTACTGTCATAATACTAAACAGATAAAAACATCTCCAAACTTTTATGATATTGCAGGACCTTGCTGACAACCAAAATGGCTTATCTACGACAGACACATTAATGTAAGAGAGAAACACTTTTACCTAGTTTTTAAATGTGTGCATCTAGTTTTTTTGTAAGGTAATTTAACTAAATTTAAATATAAACTACATAATTGGTTTATTTTATAAACAGTTAACAACTTTTGCATAACTAACTAACTTACATAGAAAAAAAGAAAAACATTGAATGGAATTGTTATAAGGAGAAATAAGTAATTTGGCTATCTGTAAAATGAATTCATTGTAAAAAGCACACACCTGTGAAGAAGCTTTACCCAAAGCAGTGAGAACATCAGACAAAGTCTTTTTTGCTGTACACATCCTTCTAGCCACAGACAACTTCAGAAGGTCAACTAAAATACGAGCATCTTCTACCGTCAGTTTATGAGTGAATTCATCCAGCCCAGGAGGGTAGCCACAACTGTGACCTGCACCTACAACCTTAGTGACCTCTTCAGCTGAATGACATGTTTCTGCTAAGATGGATGTCCCTGGAGAAACTTTGGCTGCTAAACTCTGCATGCTTGGAAAAGGTAAGTCATCTTGTTCACCCTAAAGTTTTAGATCACAATATATTTAGTTCAATGAAAAAACAAAATATTTGAACACCTAAAAAACAGAGATTTATTATCTGACATAGAACAATAGTAAACAAAAAAGGGTTGGGGACAGATTATGATATAAAATTCTGTTCAATTTATATAATTTGTAGGGATGTGACGGAGCTGATGAAAATCTGCATCCGTTGGATTCGGATTTGGCAAATATAAATCCGTCGGATTCGAAGGCGGATGCGGATTTGGTCAACACTTGACTAAAAGGGAGTATACAAAGGTGTCAGCCCCGTGCCCCCCCCATGACAACAAGGATTTTCAGCACATGTATAATATACCTAAATCTATATATAATTCCAAATCTTTCATATCATTTCAAACGTGATTCCAACTCTTTTAAAATCATTCCAAACGTCATTCCAAGTCATTCCAAATGTCATTTTAACTCATTCCAAAAGTCATTCCTCCAACTCATTCCAAATTATTCCAAAGGTCATTCCAACTCATTCCAATTGGTCACACATAACCAGCTTTTTGCTATTCCAATCCACACATCCACTCCGCCATTCCAATCCGCATATCCATTCTAAGGTTTAGAAAGCTCGGATGAAAACAATGTTTGGCTAGAGGGGTGTATCTAAAATACGTTCATGACCAAACACGACATCTAATCTATGTACAGCTGAGTAAGGGTCCAGGAGTTTAGTTTTATCTGTTTTCTTTATCTCGGGTTTTCGAAAGTCTCCAGGTTTTTTAATTGTAGTTACGATTTCTACGGCCGTGTTTGATCTGAAAAAGGTAATTTTTCAAATTCGAATCCGACGGATTTTTTTTTTAAAATCCGTCGGATTCGAATTTGATCAAAAAACGTCGAAGTTCGAATGTCGTCGGATTCGAATTTGAACTTCGTCACATCCCTATTACTATATGAAAAAAATTTTTTTTTTCTACATTGGAGCATTACTGTAATAATGCAAAACCTGTATATGTTCCCACCTCTCAAAATATACAGCCATTATGAATTAAGTCTTATGATTCGAGTATTTTTGGGTGGTTCATTTGGCATTTGTCATAATCTGAATGAACATAAGCAATAATGATACTTGTTCTACGCATTTCTTATTCATCTGAATATTTTGTGTTACTTGAAGTGCTGCAATTTTTTTTATTTCGCACAGTTAGAATTTGTTGGGGCTTTCAGTT
Source organism: Bulinus truncatus (assembly GCA_021962125.1). NCBI lineage: Eukaryota > Metazoa > Mollusca > Gastropoda > Planorbidae > Bulinus > Bulinus truncatus. The sequence continues at coordinate 10,980,693 of JAGDYQ010000006.1, forward strand.
ATTAGTAGCTATTTTTTATTTATATTTTTTAGGGTTTAGATGGAAAATAAGTCATTATATATATATATATATAAATACATACATATATAAATGCATACATAGATTTATATATATATATATAAATATATACATACATATTATTTTAATAGCTTGCTTACTTTTATAACATACTCTTACTAAACATATGTTGTTAAGATTATCTAGACAGCAGAATGTTAATTTACTTTTCATTTGGGGACTACACAGTTATTAAACAGTCTTAGACTGTTCTTAGCTATACAGGTCAAAGTTTATTGTTATTACCGTTTAAAAGAAATTGAGGCTTCTAATCAAAAATGGCCTGTATAGGGCCTAATTTACTGGATGAATAGCAACAACTTTATTCTATTCTGATTGTGGTATTACATGTTAAGAAATATTTCAAATTTAATATCTTTTTTTTAAATTCAATCTTAATTAATAATTACTCCAGATTTATTTTTTAATTGGTATGGATTATTTTTTAACTATTAAAATTTCATACTAAATCTCCACAACTTTTTTATTTCAAAACATTCATAAAGTGATTAGTATCAGAACATATTTTCTGCAATGTATCAAGAAAATTAGACTGGCTTTGTAAAGAAGCTATTGACAAAAGCTTGAAATAAAATATTTCCAACTCTCCAAAAAGTAAAATATGTATACAGAATCGCTTTATAAATGAGAAAATTCCAAAGTACTTAAGGTGCCTTTTTTTTTTTTTACAATAGATAATTAGATAATGTCATGAAAAGTTAGGGGTTGAAACAATATTAATTTAGTCAAATCTAAGATTCTTTTGTATTGGAACTAGACCTGTATCCTATAGTATTGAGAAATACTTGAAGACTATATTATTAAGAGTTAATTATTGACATAAAGTAATATAATCTAAAACTGCAGGGGAAGCCAGTATTAAGTCTTTAGTCTTAATAGTAATCTGATTTATGAAGTAAGGGTTTTAAAAGCGGGATTGTTTGAAGAGGCAAACTACATATTTAAAAACTTCTCATTATTCACCATTTTAATCAACTGCTTAGTCTTGTTGATGAATTCTAATCTTTATTTAATTTTGATCCTAATAAACCTAGACAATTGTATTTATAAAAGTATTTGAGAATACACTTTTTTTTAAATAGTCAATGCGATTTTTTATTTATTTCATACAATTTTTTTGTTATATTTCATTACTATTTTATTATCCAAATAGATCAAGCATCAGAACATGTTTTAAAATTTAAAGGAATTTAAGCAGAGATTCTAATACATTTAAAATTTCACTAAATTGTTCTTATGTGCATGTAAACTTTTTACTGTATGCTTTGTTTACTAGGGTGGCCGGCGCAGCCATACCAGCCATTCAACCGCAAGGTTAGAGCTTCTGAGCATACCTACCAAATGTCACGATGGGGTCTCAAGCATCAAAGATATTTTAGAGGTAATGCTCAATGACAGAAGCTATGGATGTTTTATATTTTATAAAAAAAAATTAGTTAGCTTTTTTTTTTTTTTGAAATGTTTTGGACTCTTTTTTTTAGGATGCTATTGAAGACAAATTAGATGCAAGACATTTTCCATTCCTTTCTGGTGGACATTCCAGGACCACAGCGCAGGTTAATTTTTTGACTTATTTGCATTCTTAAAAAAAATGTAAAATTTGGTAATCCTTCATGCTATGGTCATTTAGATTTTCTTCTGTTGTTAAAGTGAATGTTAATTATTGTTTGTTTGTTTTTTTTTTACTCTAGTGCAAGATATGGTCAGTGGCACCAAGAGAAGGGCAAACAGAGCTACAAGTCTGGTCCTAGGCTGATAGTATTTATCATTGGTGGTGTGACCTACTCTGAGATGAGATGCGCCTACAATGTGACACAGTCGGCCAAAAACTGGGAAGTACTAATAGGTAAAAAAAAAAAACCTGTCCTTATTTTAATGATCTTATTCAATGTTTTAATTTTGCTAAATAGATATAACTGGTTTCTTTCACCTTAAATGCTGTTTTCAATAATTCATTTTCTTTTTTATATATAAATAAACTATTTTCTAACATTGTGTGTTATGAATTGCACTTATTCTTACTTTCCAATATTTGTCAATGATGTATATTGTTCTCTGATGTTTCAGGTATACCATTCTTACACCCTAAGGTTTTCTGAGTGACCTCCGTAGCTTAAGCACAAGTCAGGGCCTCAGGCCACAGTTTTATTTTGTTTTCTGAGGTCTATTGAAAGTTAGCAAATCATTCAGTAAATTTCTTTAAATATTTTCATTTCTTTTAATAGAATGCGACGTTACATCTCTCATCATTCCCTTGCCATATTTTTTCTCATATTTGTTGTTCTTTCCACTGCAACAGTAAAATAATGATCTATACAAACTGTCATCTAAGAGCTCAGTGAAGTTAATGAACATGCTCTGTATGCAACTGATATTTCAGATTGTACTCAGTAATGATTTATAAGCATTATTGACCATAGTCTGAAGTAAACAGCTTGCCATTCAGAGTATAGAAACATGAATTTTACATGTGAAAGTCATGGCTGATCTTAGATGGCCTTATTTCTCATCCACCAGCTTTTTTTAGGGGCTAACTGTATTATTAATTTATTGATTTAGTCTTAAAATCTTACTCATCTTCATTGTGGCATTCGAACCTTTGCAATTGGCTATAAATTTTAAATGATGGAAAATTTGAACCCATTTTTGGCTTTTCAGAAAATTCTTCTTGGGTGTGGGAGGAATATGTCCTAAAGTTTAATAATGCCAGTTAGTCTAAATTTGTTAAAACCTTTGTCTGTATTTTAGACAAATTTTTCTTAGCATAGTTTTTTGCAGAAATAGTACTGTGTATAAGATCTTGCCATTATAATATATTTTGTGAGGGGCCACTGGTGTACAATTTCTGTCCTACATCATATGTTATGTGTTTTATTTTTAACCTTCTGTATTTTACTTAAGAACTAAGGTGCAATAAATTGTTAATTGGCCAATAAATAATGAAATATGTTTGGTTGAATTAATTTGATTTGTTATGTTAACTTCTGAAAAAAATGTGATATTCTTTTGTTTGTTTCATTAATTTAAATACTTAACTGTACAAAAATTGAGGCTTTGTATTCTTGTTTGAGCTAGATGCTAGAAGTAATAATTTTTTTCGTTTTGTATGCACAAAATCATGTATGAAAATAATATGTGTAATTTCCACTATGACTAACCCAGTTAATATCTAGCTATCTTTGTCAAATAATATAATATTAATTTTCTTTTTTATCAATTGTTTTCGAATGTGAATAATACAATTTTTAATCCTAAATTGGTATAGGAATTAATCTTATAACTGGTTGTTTATTAGTGTATGTGGAAAAATGAATATATTCTGCTGTACTCATCTCAAAACAATTTTAATAGTCACTGTTTTTTCTTGTGCATGCATAGATTATTTGTATGCATATGTTAACATCCTTTTTATTTAGAGAGAAATGTTAGCATTAATTAGATAAGTTAAAACTTAGTCTGTTAAACTGGAAAATGTATTTATTTATTAATAAGGAGTGGCTAATCATTAAGTCACTAATTTCATTTACCCATTATTCTGCTGTTAGCCTGACAAATCTGAAACATTTTTTAGCAAGTAAATGATGCAACAGAATATCTAGTGATGTGTTATTGTGATTAAATGTATTATACTCTATCATTAATTTTTATGCATTATGGGTCCATTGATGTTTCACCATTATGGGTCCGATGTTTCACCATTATGGGTCCATTGATGTTTCACCATTATGGTTCCATTGATGTTTCACCATTATGTTTATTGATAGACTCAACTGTTCTCCCATTAGTATTTTTATCAGATACTTTCATGTTGCTGTGGGTTTTCTTAAAGATTCTCAATGCTATCTAGTCCTGTTAATTTCTGTAGCTATGCATTTATTTTAACAGTTTTTTGCTAACCAATTAATTTATTTTTTTGATTCCTGTGTAAAACAAAGAATTTGCATGCAGCCAATACATTCAACAAATATTTTTCATTCTTCCATAAAACATTAGATGTGATGCAGCTAATTAATCAAATACCTCACCAAAAATAAAAATGAGTCCATTCTTTTTTTTTTAACAATATTGTTTTCCTTCAGATTGATTTCACTTTTATTGCCATCACTTTCCTTCTCACCCCAAAAGATAACTTTTTTTTCCGTGAGTCTGCTTATTTCAAAACGACTTTGTAAATGAAAAATATTTTGGCATCTCTAAATATGATACTGTCATTAAAAAAATAGTTTTCAATTTAATGGAAAATATCTCCACACAATGATCATTTTTTATTGAAAAATAAATATTGACACTGCAATCTGCATTCTGTTGTTTCTTCATGTTTGTTTTTCTCTTTATTTGTTTTTTAACTTAATGTTTTGATTATTAAAAATAGTTTAGATTTGCTGGTTTGGAAAAAAACCTATTGCTGAAGATTTCCTTGTTCTATAAAAAGCAGTAAAATTAAATAAACATTGGTCTTGAAAAAATTGCTGAAATTAAAGAGCTTATCTAAAATCATAATGAAAAAGATCAGAGAACAGACTTACTATCTTCAAGTGTCTCTATCACAAAGTACTCTGGTTATTCTTTAGATGGCACTATTTTTTTTTATTTGCAAAATTTTGAACATTTTCTGACCTTATCATGGAATGATAGTAGATCTTAAAACAAAAATGAGAACCAAAGATTTTGTAGCAAACAATAGACCATGCAGCACAGAAGTTGTGATCATGTTTAACTCAGGTCTCTGATTTTTTTTTTTGTCCAGAAAACGCAGTGGCTACTCACGGAGTTGACGGCACTGTAGCCACAGTGTTGTCAGAAATCTTCCTCAGTAGCTTGTGTTACTATTGAATATTATCTATATGTAAGTACATTTTATTTTCCAAATGTTTTCTCCACTCTAAACTTCTGTAGATTTATTTATTGAAATGTTTATATGGGAAAATCGATTTTTAAGGTACTTTTATGGTAGAACTTTTTTAATTGTGCATACATCAAGGGATATAGCCGTGTTTATCCATGACAATGAAATTAATAAATGGGCTACCCCTGCGAGCGGAGATATTCTCACATCCATTCTTGAAAATTGGAAAACGAAGGCAGACGAATTTCCATTTCCCTAACTTCGATAATGGAAATGTATTGCAAAAAAAATAAGAAAAATATATTTTAGAAAACAGTTAATTTTTAAAACTCTGTTTTTATCGTGACTTGTTTTAGTTTAAAAGTATGGAACGAACGCCTTTGCTATAGCCAATAAGCCTGGGTTATGGAAATGCCACTGAAAAATTATCAAGAGCATGAAGGCTTAATTACTTTGTTATTTTTAATCTTATATTCATGTTTGTAAACTTTTTTTTGTTTCTAATTCTAATCGTCTTGAGTTTTTTGTATTTGATCTATTAGTATCATTCCGTTATTAGGGGCGTAACCTATTTTTTAAAAAAAAACATTGTTGACGCCCACATTTTGTTTGCACTAACAACAATGGTTTTAACAAACTAGCTCGTGAAAGTGAGTTTATAATGCTGCTGTAGACTTGCTAAGTATTTTCTTGTTGAAAACTTTATTTTAAATTGCATACCTATTGTTGCTGGTCAGCATTTGAATACGTATACTGTTATCACTATCGGTTTACCGTTTAACTTAACAAAAAAAATCTTGAAATTAATTAAATACTAGATTCAAACTTAAATAAAATGTTTATTAAACAACAATTGAAATGACTCAGAAGCGAGACTTTATTCAGTCCTATGGTAATGGTATTCATTTAGGCACTTGTTTTCTCTCTATTTCTAGTATTAGTACATATTGCTGTTCATTATTACAGTGGACTCAGTGGTTGTCAAACATTTGCAATTTGATACTCACCTAGAGCTCCAGTTTCTACTTAGAAAACTGTTTGGTTCTCACAACCAAAGTTTAAAGAAGGAAAAAAAAAAGTTCATTTAAGTTTAGCTTATATTTCTTCTAATAATGAATTATGAAAATTTTGATGACCTTTAATTTAAATCATGTCGTCACAACTCAAACTTTGAGAACCACTTCTCTATTTATATACAATAATAGTAACACCTTTCTTAACTAATAGCTAATAAGTCTATAGGTATTTACATTCATTTTTCCAGAGAGTCTCAATAAATAATATTTAGTCTTATTAACTAGTGTGAAAAAACTAATGCTGAGTTTAGTGAAATAACCAAATTAAATACTTTACAAGATATAAATTAACTAAGAGGACTTGCAAATTTAATTTTGTTTCTTTTTTTAACAGAGATACTTAGTGAAATAATAAAGCAAAACATAAAAAATCTGGAAAAGGAGGATGGATGGTTCTAGTTTTAGATCCAGAGAGTACAAAAATAATTTCTGCTTGCTGCAAAATGAGGGATATCACAGCAGATGGAATAACTTGTAAGTGTTGTTGCTCTTATTTAGAAATTTATATATATATATATATATATATATATATATATATATATATATATATATATATATATATATGCAAAAATATTTGTTAGCAATTATATCTCTAAATCATTCTTATTTTCAGTATTTTTTTCTTATTGCATTTGCAGTTGAAGACTTATACAAGAAAAGAGAGCCACTTCCACTGTTATGTTTAGTTACTTTATAACTCCTAGAAAAGGTATGCCTAAATACAAGCAAAATAATTGTATATCTATTTTATTTAATAGCTGAAATCTATTAATTAATTAAAGTTAATAAATAAAAAACTTAGAGATATTTATATCATTGTACTATTTCAATAGTCTGTTCAAACACTGATAGCTGATTTTAAAGATCATAGGAGTAAACTGTACAAAGCAGCACATAAATTTTTGATGGAAGGTAACACAAGACTTACATGTTTTATTGTTAGAAAATATTGTGAGGGACTGTTCGCTATTATGTAATGCCAAAGTGTGAAAAAAAGTGTTACATAATAAGTGAATAGCCCTCAATTATAAAATGTTAGCTGTTTTTTATTTAGAAATTCTTATGTTCAAACATCCCATTATTTAATTCAGGATGTAGGCTATTTACTTATTTATACCTGATTTTATAATTTTTTTTTTGTTGGAATATGTAAGCTTGTCCTGGACACCTTTTCGATCAACTGTGTAAAGCACCCTAGCAAAGTTTATAAGGACTCTCAAAGAGATCAATTTTTCCTTTTTACCATATGAATCTCAGGTAAATATTAAGTTAACATTTAATTACTAGTGGCATATACAGTATGTTACAATAAGTATTCATGGTTTAGCTTTATATAGTCATGAATTAAAATAGTGTATCAGCGTATACACAATCCAAAAGCATTTTGTTACTACATTTTTTCATAGTTTATTTTAATATAGTAATACATTTTAAAATTATTTAGTTAATTAGTACAAACTATGAACATGTTAGTTTCTTGAAGTATTTTATTACACACACACACACATATATATATATATATATATATATATATATATATATATATATATATATATATATATATATATATATATATATAGTACTTCATGTAATTTGCAGGTATTTAGTCTTGATTGCAGTATAAAACATTTCACCTATTCTATGAATCTGAAAAAAATCTGATCAACCAGTATCTTTAGAGAGATGTGCAGAAAAAATTGTGACTTTATGTGCAACTCTTTGGAGAATATCCATCAGTTCGATTTGATTGTAAGTTTATTTAGTTTTTTCTTGTAGTGTATTTTTATGGGGATTTATTAAAGAAGTAATATTTTCTGCATAGTTCATTTTGCCACCCTTTCTTCATCATAAGGATTCTTATTTCTCACCTAATTAAAAAAAAAAGGTGCACATGATAATCACTTTGAATGGCTTAAGATATTTGGAATGTTAGAAGATTTAATTTTTTAAGTAAATTTCTTAAGTCTAATTGATAGATACAAGTGAATATTTTTTAGGCAAAACTTTTCTTTTGCATATCAGAGGTTCTGAAAGGATCAAGGCTTAAGTAAACTTGTTCAGGAAAAATTGGACTTCTATAAAGTCAATGAACCAGCCATGGGAGAGGTAAGTATTGTATTTTATATAGGAATAAGCCAATTTATTGCAACAAGTTCTATTCTTTACAGTCAAGTTTTTGATGTTCATGATATTTTTTCTGCATAAATTTTAGATGAATGCCTCATTTCTAAAAAGAATTTTCTTCATTAAATCTAGGGACAACACATCGCTCTGTTTTGCTTCTGTTAGACAGAGGTTTTGATCCCATTCTATTCTTCATGAACTGACATTGTGTCATGGCATATGACCTACTACCAATACAATGAAACATTTGAGTAAGTCAATATATTCAATGTAGGTTTGAAATACTAATTTTTTACAGTCGTTATACTTTACTAAATTTAAAGCACTAACACTGGAATTTTGTTTCAATTTTTTTTTGTAATCCAAGTGTTAACTTTTTGTTTTATAAAAAATGGAGAACTAATCATTTTAAATGTTGTTTTACATAAGAATATTAATCCTTTTTTTTTAATGCAAATTACAAAGTTTATATATTGTTGTAAGACTTGCTTTTATTTCTTGCTGTCAATAATGACAATAATGTTTATGTATAATTTGTATTTAACTCAATCAATTTTTTATTAGAACAGAATTTTTTAAAGAAAGGCCTGTTACGAGACAGTATTTATTATTGTTACAGATTTGAAGTAACTAATGGTGATGGAACACAAAATAAAAGAGCATCTATTAAATGAAAGACAATGTTTGGAAAGCATTGCGACATGAACATTTAGCTGATTTTTCACAGTAATTATAGAATTACGCAATGTCTTTTTTTTTTATTAGATTTTTTTAATTTAAAGATACATTTTTTGTCTATTTTCTTGATAAATAAAAGATCTCAACCATTAGGCTGTACTAAATTCATAAATTTAACCTACACATTGTTTTGTTATCAATGTTTCAATTGTATTTTAGAAATAATATTTTGGATCAATTCACCTACTTTCAGAAAAGTTACTCAGAAGTTAAAGGAATTTGCCTCTGCTAATCAGATGGATGCTCCAGAGAATACCAGTATTAGAGATTTAAGTCAAAATGGTTAAGAGCTCCAGAGTTACAGAAAGACATTGAAAAATATACTGCTCACTTCAGTCTAGCTACGTGTAATGAAAAAAGAGTATCAGCCAGCTATGTAGAAAAATTATGTAAAGTTGAACAAGTGCTAGCTGGATCTATTTGTAACAAACCTTACCATGATACACCTAAATCCAAGTTCAGGAAAATAGTTAATTCTTTTTTTTGGCATACAAAAGTAACCTTATTTGCTTAAAAATCTTAAATGATGAAAGATATCCTCATAATGGATATTAAAAAACATACATCATTAGATTGCAGATTTTCCATAAACCTATGATATTTAATTAGGACGGCAGAGGGTGTAGAGCGACATTCACAACCTGAGAGTCTTTATAGGTTTAATCCTCTGTGAGAACTAGAATTTTTTACAGGTCTCTATGCAAGTTGGTTCAGACTTCAGGTCCACCCAGTTTTGACTTTGATAGGGGTAGTTAAGGTGGTTGAACATTGTGCTAACCACACAATACCTTTCTAATGCTGAAGTTACAAAAAAAGATGAATTCTGCAACTCATCTGCTCTTAACGGCTAAGGAAATTCTACTATTACATAACTAGGCCATGGTTTGAAATGTATTTTTCTGACAGTCTGACTCAGAGCCACTGAAAAGGATGAAGTATTTGAACATCATTGTAGTTGAAGTGTAGAATTCATCTGTTTCTGTGGCCAGAGCATATTAATGGTCAGTGTGGCTTGCACAACAACTAACCACCTTTACTTTCCCAACTAAAGTCAGGTAGTCTTCCTATTTAGAGCTGATTAATTTGGGGGGCTTTAAATCAACTCTCAAAAGGAACTAAAAAAATTCCCTTGGTTCTCAAAGAGGATCTAACCCAGGACCAGTAGGTTGATAGTTAAGCTATTCATTTCCAAATATAAATGCTTTTAAATACTTTCATTGTAAATTTGAGAACTCTTCACAGCTATCTTTGTTACTGAAAATCCCACGGCCATCAGGCTGTTTGATTTGCAGCATTTTCCCCCATTTATATTATTGAGGTTTTCTATTAAATTTATATCAATTTGTATAAACACTTCATCTCTTTCCTCTTGGTCTAGCCCTTTCTGTAAAATTTAAGATCAAATGTAGGAACATTGACTTACAATTTACATTATGAAACAGATTAGTTAAATGTCACTGAGCTCAACAATGTATCTAACTAGATAAGTTATATAAATATGTCATGACTGAAAATAGTGTGTTATATTGAGGTTTTTCATCTCCTGTTAAATTTTTTTTAAAGTTTTTTTTCCTTCTGTGTTTTGGTGTTTCTTTTGCTTTCACACTGAAGTTATTATTTGCTTTAATTTATATTTATGAAGATATTACTGATCATATTGATGATTCAATTTTAAGACATTTAGACTTTGGCCTAGTCTATTTTTATTGTTTCACACCAAGGACCTTGCTTTAGGAACTGATGCTAATGGAGAAAAGATCAAGGATCATTTGAAATGTCATTCCAATCCTTTGGATCAGACCATCACTCTTATGATGGTAACCGTATTATCTCATATATCATTCATAAATCTGGTAAGCAGGTTAATATTTTTTTATTTTTTTGGTCCTTCAACACTTTATTTTTGAAATAGTTAGAAATATTGAATTTAGCAAGTGAAAATTTAAGTTACTGTCACTTATTATTTATATACTCTGTTAACATTCAAATAAGAAAAGGAGTTGTAGACTAGCTTTGCAAAGCTAACATTATGTTTATTATTCTAGAAAATTTTAAAAAAACTAACATGTTATATAATAACTACATTGTTCTATGCAGGTTTGTCTGAGGAGAATATAATAAAGTTGAGTGAGCATGCATCCATTCCTCTGAGTTGAAGTCAATCATAACTGACACCCAGAAATCCTGGTGTACCAATTATCAAAGATGTAATATGATAATAAGTCTATAAGAAATACAAAAACCAATAGAAAAACAAAGCCTAGTCTTATAATAAATCAAAGAAATAGTTTGATACATTTAAATTTATTGTTTCTAAATACCTCATTCAATATAACTTTTTTGAACTGATTCATGTATTTTTTTATAATAATCACTGTTGTACTATTTCAGCAAGTTGAATATAATACTTGGTAAGAAAATCTTTTGCTGCATGAACTATAAATAATCATTTTACTAATAAATATGGATTAACTAGCACACTAATAGTAATGTTCTATTGTAGATCTAATAGTTTGAGCTTTATATAATTATTTGGCTAACAATAAGCACTCAGCAGATTATTCAACCCTGTTGTAAAATATGTTAAGACACTGGATATAAATATAAACATCTGAAACATAGCAATACTGAATTTTGTTGATTTTGTGTATATACCTTGTAAATGTTTTAAAATCGACATTTAAATAATTTAGTAAATTAGACAAAAAAATGACACTTCTGATAAAATAAAATGTTCCTTATATAAACACTGAAAAATTGTAAGTTTCATAATAATTTTTCACAATAAACTTTTAAAGAACCTCATAAATATTCTTGAAGATGATAACTTAGAATTTGATTTCTTAATTGTAATATTTGAGCTTTATAGACACGCAAGAACTAACTTCATTTTGACTCTAATTATAACATCATATAAGCAGGGAGATAAAATTACAATGATTATGAATATCTATAAGGGACACTGGACATATTTCTATTGCTTGAATATTTTTATTCTTTTTATTTCTGTTCTGTATTATTTTTAAGAAGTTGTTTTTTTTTATACATTTGTGGTTGTTATTAATTGTGCTTCTAATTTCTGTCTTGCTGGATTTTTTTAATTTGTAATGAAAACCTATATGACATTGTTCAGACGGGCCATTTCAGTTGAAATTTATAATTATGTCATAGATTTTGAAAGATTCAATTTTAAAATGATGTACTTGAAACTTGAAAAATATTTATTCTTAAATCAGATCCTTGTTAATTAAGTGCTGATTGAGCAGCTTGAGGGAGTTGATTTCTAATTAATCCTGAAAGAGTATTGTTGTAAATTACATTTTTTTACTTAAGCTATTGCTCCTCTTGAAGGTGTTAATTGCAATTTACTATTTATCAGGAAAATCACAAAAACCCCAGAGCTACCAGAAAAAGCACAAAAAGCAACAGCGGCTAAGCAAGAAAACACAGAATCCAGATCAGTTGTATTTACCAGCTTAATCGCAAACCAGAATCTGAAGATATTTATGCAACATCAAGATGGGTTCCTTACATTAAAGACATTATGGAGGCTTTTTAAAAAGCATAATGTTGTCTATACTATAAGAGATTTTTGATATTAGTATGCTATAGTTAGTGAGACAAAAGGCTAAGTGGGGTGATGCTCCACTCTCCACCTGTGGAGTCCAGGGTTTTATTCTCAGTGGAGAAACCAGGTCATGAAATGAGCTGAAAAAAGATGGGAAGTAAAGTTGCTGGGCATTGTGCTAACCACACAATCCCTTGAAATGCAAATTTAAAAATCAAATTTTGCTTCTGCTAACAGACATATCTAGAATAAATAAATGTCTTTAAATTAAAAAGTTTAAGGATTTATATTTAAAAATCAACTTTGTATTTTACATATACAAATTTCAATTTGTTAATTTACAAACAATTTATAGGTCACATCACACAATCTCCTAATAAGCACTGGATTTTTTTAAAATTCAACCGGCTTTCACTGCCACTGGATCTTACAGTCTCTGTAAAAGTTCCAATATACTTTTACTTCCATACTATTATTTTATCTATACTGTTTTTTAAATATACAATTATACTTGGTGCAAATAATTTTAACTTACCTTCCTTTTAACAGGATTTGACTAATGATAACTGAATGCTAGACAGTTACCTTTTACTATCTGGGTCATTGACTCCAAGACAAAATAATCCAGGCCCAAGGCTTAGGTTAGTTGAAAAATGTTATATGAGGAATTAATTATTTATATTATACGGCTCAGGTACCTTTAACGTAAAGCATGTCATGACTATTATTATTTAAGTCACTTTCTGTTCGCAGGTGCAAGACTACAGGATACTGGTAAAAAGAACAATAAAGCTGCACTACCACTCATAATATTGAGATGGGCTTAGAGTAACTTTCTCAGAAATGAGATGTGCTTACAGTGTAATGAAGCTTGTGCTAACTGGAAGTTATCATAGGTGATTACATTATATAGCTATTAAATAAAGTTAATACAAATACAGTATTTTAATTGAAATTTCTAAAGTAGCTATTTTATTGTAAAATTGCATTTTTTTTTCTCATTAATCAGCACTTCGCTTACGCTATTACTATTTACTACTCTGATTTTGTTATAATTTTGTATGTCTCACATTTGTGTTCATATATATATATAAAATATATAAGTTAAATAGGAATAAAGAAAAGAAAAATAGACTTAAATTACATATCCCTGATATTTTGAAATAATATTTTGATGATAAATTATTTAACATTTTATTGTTATCTTCCTAGGTTCTACCCACATACTACCCAAAAAAATTAGAAGACATACAAATGTTGAGAGTGGGACCAGACTGTTATTTGCTGCACATGCAGCCTTTTCCTAGAGGATGAAGTTGATAAGCTTTCTCTGATGTAAATATTTAAAATGGCTCAAATTATAATTGAATACTAAATTGTATAAAAGTAAAAATACTCATCTATTTATTGTCCAGATGCATCAATATATTGTTATTCCTTTTTATTTTTAAAGGATAAAAGTTACTAAATGTTTAAAAAGTAATAACATAAATTCGTAACACCTTTATCTTTTGTTGTAGAAATAATGAACAAGTTTATTTAAGCAATGTACCACAATCCTTTGAATTAGCATCAGGCTCTATTAAAATATCATCAGCACACTTAAAAAATATTATAGTATTTATAGAAATAAATTTATAAAACAATAATCTGCATCTATGCTTTATTCAAAAGTGACAAAATGAGATTTATCAATGTGTCATAATTTATTGTGACAGGTGTGTTTTTTTATTGAGAAATTTCTCTGCCCATTGGTTTAATATTACTTAAAGTAATTTTAAGGAATGCATACATATTCTTTTAAATATTGCAGCTATCCTTTTCAATTTATAAAACTTTCATTGCGCAGGTACATTGTGCAAAACAAAATCTGCTAAAATAATGAAACACCTGTAATTTAACGATTAATTCTCAGTAGAGCTCTACAACCTTAGTAGCACTGCTAGGCAAATTCCATTTGATTAACCAGTTCAAGGATCAAGCCAGAGACACTAATGGCTATCAGCTCAGATTCTATACATTTTCCAGTGTCTCAGGTTAGGGGAAATTAGTTAATTACATATGAAATATGTGTCAAGTGTAAGAGAGATTATGTACAAACAAACTTTGTACAGATAAATGGGTAGCTGATCTAACAAAGGGAGGTAGATGAACGATATCAAAAAAAGCCTTAGCATTCTGGGATGGCTAAATCAGTGATTAGTAAGGATACAGTTTAGAAGAGGACAGTTGACATTGTTGAGGAGCACGGTACTTAGGGACACCGATTTTTTAAGCATAGATAATGAAAAGTTAAGAGGGTGTGTTTGAGCATTGAGTTGTGTTCTGCTGTGCCTTATCTTATTATTTTCTACACTTCTTTATGTTTAACCAGATAACTTGACATTAAAAATTATTTAATATTTCATTGATGTGCATCAATGTGAAGTGTAAATAAAGTACATGAATTGTGATTGATTCAGATGTTGATTTCATGAGTGTTGCATGTAAAAGTGATAGTCACGTTAAAAACAACACAATAAGTTTAATACAATATATTGAATATCACAGCAACAACAAGTAAAAACACTCCCATCACATTATCATTATATAATAAAGCTTTACAAGACATGCAACCTTCATGCTTAACATGAGCACACGGGCTGATGTTGCTCCAGTCTTTAAAATTGTATGCTAATGCAGAAGTTTTGTAACATTACATACTCCATACCAATGAAGCTGTTAATATTTCCTAATCTATGTACATGTTACTAAAATTGCCTTCCAGTTACTCAAAAAAATAAGTTTTCTAAATTAACTACATAACCAAAGAAGTTATAGTGGGTAGTCCAATCCAAATCTATTACTACACACCAATTAAATTAGTTTGAATAATACATTTTTTTATTACTCAAGATATCAACCAGTCATTGTTCTGGCAGATGGGCCCATACAAGTACGTGCTAGCAAATGTTGGTTCTTCCAATAAAGCCAGTAAGGTTACGTACCTCCTTATTAATGGCATTGGAATCAAATATTACCAAATATTACTAAATGCTATTTCCCCAAAAGCTTGAAATTACTAGCAAATTCAAGAATCATATCATACATTTTAATTTTATGCTTTAAGTTGAACAAAAAATTTACAAATATCTTCAATCGCTCTGACCCTAATGCTGTATTGACTTTTAATGTGATTTGTTTAAATCATTGAAATGAGTCATACCTACAACTTAATTTTTATTTAAGATAATTATATCATCCTTGTCAGCATTCTAATATTTAACAAATATTTTGATTTATGATCTACATGTCATTCATCATTAAAGCTTTTTAAAGTTCTTTGGGTGCATCTGGCAGTAACATTTCATGAAATACATTTTTTGAAAGGCAATGGTATTGACTTCAACTATTTAATGTCTGTTTTTAACCAACCATTACTGAGGGCTGCAAGATCAACAGCTGTATAAATTACAAATAATCAAGAAAACTAGTTCAACAGCATTTTTAATGTCTCCAGTTCAAGCACTAGCTATAGCTCTGCCTTTAATTTTGCTTTAAATGAGTAGATGGACAAAAGAAATAAAAATAACAAATCAAAATTTAATTATCCATTTTATTGAAGATAAAATTTTCACCAGTTTCTCATGTTTAACCAACTCTATTTTGGTTTTGGCATTCTCTGATTTTGTAACACTGTTTGGGAATTGAAACACATACCACCACCTCAATGTCTTTGGCTAAGATAAAAACATACATTGTAAGCAAATTAAAAAGAAATCTAGATTAGTTTTTAATAAATAATACAAAAAAGCTTGTTCAGGGTTAAAAAGCTCAAATAATATATCAGGAATATCAAGATAAAGTGTTTTCATCATTACAAGTAATAAAGTATATTAATTAACAAACTGTAAATACCAACCTTTTTATCAAACCTATCAATGAAGGTCATCAGCTTCAATCAATTTTATTAGTGCTGATCTGTCCTCACTGTCAACACCACCACCCCGTCTTTCAGAGCTAAGATTAAAAAAAAAAAAATATTGTATGCTAAGTTAAAGTAATCCAGATTAGTAGTTCAAAAATACAAATATAAAAAGCTTGTTCAGGGTTAAAAAGCTCAAAAAAATACATCTCAGGAATAAGATAAAAAGTATTTTCTAATTACAAGCATTATATATTAATTAACAGTAACTTGTAATTACCAATTCTATCAAACATATCCTTGAAGTTGTTAGTTTTATTAGCTTCAATCAATTTGTTAAGTGATGGTCTGTGCTACCGTCAAATACAAATGAAACAAATTATAATACTGAATGTTATTTTATACACAAAAAATTATTTTTGTTGAGATTTCACTCAGGGTTTGCTAAATATCAATACCAGAAAACATACAATACCAACTGCAATGTATTAACATCACACTTTAAAATTCAGAGTAGCCCATATATTTCAAATTTACTAAATAATAATAAGATTAAGAAAAGAAAATAGAGGGATGGGGAAGCCATTTATATCCGAGAATTGAACCAACACGACGGAAACGAATTAACCAGTGTTATTTTCTGGGGGAGGGGGTTCGATAGATGCTAATTTAGAGCATAATTTTCTGTATTATTCGTCCACTTTTATTAGGCTTAGGCAGACCCTAAAACAGTAATAAAAATAACTGCTGTGCATGCACATCTACTCTTAGTCTTAGACATATATCCTGACAACTAAAATATAATTCAAAGCTGCATTGATTAAAAAAATAAATATAAAAATATTCCGATTATTAACAGCAATGACTTTATTCGGTTTGGACAGACCCGAAAAAAATTAATAAATTTAAAAATATCTCCGATTATTAACAGCAAAAATGACGTCATCAACGTCTGCAGAAAATAAGAGTTCCCTAATCATTCTGTCTACTGACGTCATCAAAGTTTGCTGTTTGTCTCAAAAAAAAAAACACATAGCGCGGCCGGTCAGTATTCAAGCCACTGCGTTAAGTTATTCTTTTCTCAGGAAGAAATTATAAAATATCAGTTCAAAACTGAACTAAAATAATGTTTAGGATTTTTTAAAAAATTGCTCATAAATTCATATGGGTGACACACAGTTAACATTAATGATATAAATGTAAAGCTCAATGGGCTACAAAGGAAATAAATAACTTAAAATTTTTTCAGTGATCCATGAAATAAACATTACCACTCTACTTAAGGTGTCAATATCTTCACAAAAATAATGCTATATAAACGAAAAAAATGATTTTTGTATTTCAATGGCAACAAAGGATTTTTAGACAAAAGGCATCAAAGAGAAAAATTACAGAAGCCCATTTATCTGCACTAGTTCTAAAATTAAAGTCTATATTAAAATGAACATGCATGATGCAGAGAATTGTAATTCTAATGAATTATAAAAAATGTATTCAAAAAGTACAAGACCTACTTAGAACAGTTCAATTCAGAAACTATATGATGAACAATTATTTTCTCTTTCACTATATATATTTCTATTTAAAAAACAAGGCTGTGGAATTATGGGGCACTGAAATTCTGTTTACAGGTTTTTTTAATGGTTATTCTATAGAATAAATTTAAAACTGTATATTATAACTAATAAAAAATGACAAAAAGAAAACCCAAATGCAGAGCTCAGCCAAGGAAATAAATATCTTCAAAATTTTTAAGCCATCCATTGGGGGAATCATCACAGCTCTACATTTTAAGCACTGATAAGTTTCTCTACATAATTTAAAGATTTGGCTAAACAATAAGATGAATGCAGAAATTAAAGAAATTGGCCCTTATCTTTCAATGTCCTAACATAACAATGGATGGCTTTTTTGGCTATGTATAACAAATGAAATTTTAAGATACTTACTGTAACCAGAAAGAAGGCCAAACATGTAGCAGTCTTCCTGTGCACTACCTGGCCTAATCTTGCTTTGCCTTTTACAAATGCAATATGGGGCCGCCATTTTTCGGCACAAAGCAGGAGGAAACAAAATAATCTGTGTATGGATAGAAACCATGAGAATTACAATACCCTTGAAAAAGACGAGATTTTTCTAGTTTAAATTTGTCCTTAATTAGTGAAAAGGTCCATGTTCAATCAAAATATGGAACAGGTTTTCATTAACATGTAATCTAGGATATAATTATTTTTAATTAAAAATAAGTTTATCAAAGAACACTCAAAACAGTGGCAATTTAAAAGACATAAGGAAGCATTTACTTAAAAATATTAAATGTATAGGATAAATAGGAAAACATAAAAAAAGGGGTGCTCAGTTGTCAAAAAGTCATCCTACAAAATCAGGTGAAGAAATTCTTGCATCATAGCACCACTGTAAATAGTTGATAAACATACCTCAATAGGATCAACAGCATGAGCAATGATGACCAACTGTGCTTTGACTCAACCAAAGCTGTGACTGTGTTTATTCCTGATCTAACAACAGCCGCCAGGTACATCAGCTTTTCTTTGCAGACGAGCTTCTTATGTTTCTCTGGTCTATTAGTCCACTATAAAAACAAATTTAATTTGTACATTAGTAAAATGAATTAACATCAGAAGTACATGATTAGTATTTGATTAAATATAAAACGACAATAAGGAAGATAGTAACCATACCTGTCTTTATTAAGAATTTGGGTAAACTGATAGGAGGGGGAAGTAGGTATAAAATAGCTCTCTCTGTAGACAAATGTATTTGAACCATTTGACAAAAGGATAAGATCTCGTTGCTTAGGCTGAATATCTCGTTCTTGGATTTTCCTCAAAAGAGAATTTTCAACTTTCGTAGGCCTACCTTTCTTGGCAAACTAAAATGCCAGTTTATATAAATACAGTCTATAAGACTAGAGGTGTACACATTTACCATGGATGGGCCCCACCTAGGCATGGAATGTACGGCACAAATCACAGGGCTGCTATTGTGCTCATAAATGTTGGTTTTAGTTTCAATGAGTGAGCCAGGTTATAATTTGCAAGCTGTATTCTTAAGTTAAATGGCATTGGAATCAGTAGAAAACTTTACGAAAGATAATGTTACCAAATGCCGAAAAACTGCTAGAAATTCAAGAACTAAATCCTACATTTTTAGTAGGTGTGCTGAATTGAATGCTTTAATTTGGACTCATCAAAATTTGAAAATATTGAATGCTCAAATTCTAATGCTGTTCAACTTTAAGTGCTTGTTCAAATAATTGAAATTAGCAGCCTTTACTAAACTTAAACATTCTGCTTAGGAAAATTAATTTTATACCCATCAGCATTCAAATATTTAATGAATATGCTTAATTATTGAATTTCTGGTCTTGAAATTTTCAGCTTTGTATTTCTATATCCATTTTAATCATTTAAGCTTTTGCACAAAAGTCTGGGTGCACATGGCAGTAATATTTCATCCAATGTAATTTTTGAAAGGCAATGGTATTCTCTGTTACAAATTACCAAGAAAATTGAATCTATGACATTTAAATTTTCCGGAAATATCACTAGGTAAAGCTGCACCTTGAGTTTTCTTTAAATAATGAACTAAAGAAATAATAACAAATCAAAATTAAATTATTCATTTTATTGAAGATAAAATGTCCACCAGTGTCTCTATGTTTAACCAACTCTCTGTGCTATTTCCTTGGCTTTGGCCTTCTCCAATTTTGTAACACGAGCTTGGGATTTTGAAGCCCATAACACCACCACCCCAATGCTCTCTGATCTAAGATAAAAACAACATTTTAAGCAAATTTAAAGAAATCTAGATTATTAGTTAAAAAATACAAAATAAAAATGCTTAACCAGGTTGCAAAGCTCAAAATAAATATATTTCAGGAATATCAAGATTAAGAGTTTTCATCATTACAAGCAATAAAGTATACACTAGCAACCACTTGTTAATATCTACCTCTATCAAACCTATCATTGAAGTTAGTTTTAACAGCTTCAATCAACTTGTTAAGTGCTGGTCTGTCCTCACTGTGTAATTCAAATGATAAAAATTAATTATAATCCTTAAGGTTATTCTATGAATAGTAGCTTGTGCAGGGTTTAACTAAATACCAATATGAGAAGACATTCAAAGGACCACTGCAGTGTATTTACACCACAACAAGCTTTACTAATAAATTCAAAGCATGCTATAAATTCTCTACCTCAAGCCATGAAATACCCTTACACCACTATGTGTGTGGTATTACATTTTAGTTTACATTACAAAATCTCTGGAGGAAGACTAACCCTATTATTAAAGGCATGTATACCCATAAACCTTCCTGAGAATCCAGGAAAGTGAGTAAAATAACAGTCAACATTTTGTTTAGTATAACTGTCCCATGGTGATTCTTAGATAAAGATAAGCACTAGTTCTAAAATTGAAGTCTAAATTAAAATTAACATGGATAATGCATAGAATTGTATTTCTAATGAAAAGTAAAAAAAAATGTATATAAAAACTCCCGAAGAACAGTTCAATTCAGAAACTATGTTGCAACAATTATTTCATCTGTCGCATATATATATATTTCAGCTTAAAAAACAAGGCGGTGAATTTTAGCACTGGTGGTACTTTGGTTTACTGGTTCTTTCAATAATTATTACGTATAGAATCAATCTAAAATTGTATATTATAACTAATAAAAATGACAAAACTAATTGCAGAGCTCAGACACAGCCAAGTAAAATAAATTTCTTCAAAATTAATTTAGCCATCCATTAGAATCATCACAGCTCTACATTTTAAGTACTGGTTTTTAAGATTTGATGAACAATATGAAAGATGCAGAAATAAATTGGCTCATCTTTCAATGAACACAAAGTTTGGCTATGTATACAAATTGAAATTTTAAAATATAATTACGGGTGAACTTGAGAGAAGGCCAAACATGTAGCAGTCTTCCTGTGCACTACCTGGCCTAATCTTGCTTTGCCTTTTACAATGCAATATGGGACACCCATTTTTCGGCACAAAGCAGGAAGAAACAATACACCCAAAGATGCAAACAGAACTTTATTTGTACCCTTTACATAATTAAATGGTCCATGCTCAATCAAAACATGTACATATTTTAATTAGCAAGTCATTCATGATATAATTATTTTTAATTAAAAAAATTAGTTTATCAAAGAAAATATTATTATTAGAAATAAATGATTATAGGATGGATAGGAAAACATAAAAAAGGTGCTCAGTTGTCAAAAAGTCATCCTACAAAATCAGGTGAGAAATTCTTGCATCATAGCACCACTGTAAATAGTTGATAAACATACCTCAATAGGATCAACATCATGAGCAATGATGACCAACTGGGTGCTTTCTTGACTCAACCAAAGCTGTGACTGTGTTTATTCCTGATCTAACAACAGGGGGCCGCTTGGTAGGTACATCAGCTTTACCAGCCACTCTTCTTCTGCTCTTCCTTGCAGACGAGCTTCCTTTTTGTTTCTAATCTCTGGTCTATATTTGTCCATTAAGCGAAACAACTGTGTAGCTGATCACCGGAACATTTAAAGCTTAACATTAGTATAATGAAAAACCATCAGAAGTGCATGCTTAGTATATGATTAAATATTTATACAGTAAGGACGACAATAATAGCCATACCTGTCTGTTTATCAAGAGCTTGGGTGAACTGGTTGATAGGAGGGGGTACTTTAAGTCGCTTGGTATAAAATAGCCACCTGAAGACGAATGTATTTGGGCCATCTGACAAAAACGGCTATGATCTCGTTTAGGCTGAATATCCTGGCCAATGCCAAAATTCTTTGGCCTTTTCTCAAAAAGAGGATTGACAACTTTCTTAGGGCTCTACCTTTCTTGGCAACCAAAGGGGCAGATGCCACCTCTTCTTTGCCTTCGACTTTGGTGGAGGCTGAAAATATATTAGACACCTATTTAAATAAAAAGTTAAATAATTCCAACAATGTGTATAAAGAACAAATTCTTGATTGAGCTAGTTAAAAGAAAGCAAATAACTTATGAGTAATGTGAATATAGTAGAGCAGAGCGTCTTAGGGACAAAAAAATATTTGACAAGTCATTTGTAATGTACAAATGACTTCAAAAGTACATTAGAAACCAAAGAAAAGATTTCAAATAATAAAAATTATACAAAAAAAAGACATACCAAAATTCGTACCCGAATACTGAATTGTAATACTTTTCCATACTTTGCTTTTTAGACGTATTAATATAACTATATGTATTTGTGTTTTGAATCGTTTTTAGGTGCAGAGCGGGGTGAACATGTAAATAGTTAAATATTTAATAGTAAAATATATATACAATCATATGAGTAAAATTTTTATTGGAAAATATTAGAAGATATTAAAGAGGATTGAGATAGATTTAACCAACTCATATATAAGAAGCCAAACTCTACGCAACCTACCATGATTGGAAAGAAAACCGGAAAGACCTAGCAAGAACAAATTTGTTTTCCGGTTAATAGGTAGTAAGTTAAAAAATATAACGCCATTGTTGTTGTAACTCTTCAGCTTTCGTCATCTTTAGCGAAACAATTAAGATATTTTTTTTGTTATTTATTAACTATTCCACTTCTCAATAAAATATAAAGTTTTATTAGTATTATATTAGTTTTATTGCCCCTGTCAATCTGAATAAATTGGGCCGTCCTTTTACACAAGAGCCAAAAAGCTGTCAGGGCCCCAAGCCTTTAAGGAACTCCGTCGCTTAAGAATCTTTTTTTTTTTTAATTTTGCTGCAAAATTGGGAGAAAATGGTGTCTGACTGGCAACCGGTCAACAGCTGTCATAGTTTGTCGAAAGTTTTCCCACTTCCCTGGCTGCAGTTGTCCTCAGTAGGCACCAGGGGCCAGTGGCGAACCAGGGGGACTGGGGCTGAGACCCCCAGGCCAAATCATCAATACATAATTAATACTATAAAGTTACAAAAAGACGAAGTAACTGATTTTTTCATAATGTGAGCCCCCCAGCATTTTTTTTTTGGCTGAGCCACTGCCAGGGGCCCATGTCACGTGTTAAGGATCAACGCATTCCCGTGATCTATGGTACAGAAAAGGCATTACACATATGTATTTAATTGATAAAGTCATAGATATGATTTCTTTTCATTGGAATATACTTGCAGTGCCAGCGTTGAAAATACAAAAGAGTGCCGTGAACAAAATAATAATGACGTCTTTTGGGGCTAAAAGTCGATTTCGAGGTGACTTCTCAGAAAATGGGTGACTCGGGTCCCTCAAGTCGGGAGTTGAAAATGGGTCTAACCAAAAAAAACTTAACTACCACTATTACAAATGCTCAGACCGGAGCAGTCATTTACTCTGTCCATTTTCCACCTCCACCCCCTTCCCGCATCATAGGGATTTCTTTGATGACAAACCTCAAATGCAAAATTCAGGGCGGCAGCCTCGACGGGCGGCTAAACTTTCCCATTAATACAGATTTAAACACAACAAAATAATTAAAAAAAAAAGACTTTTAATCAGTGGCGTAGCGAGGGGCGGGGGTACATACGTCCCCGGGCGCCGAGGTTCAGGGGCGCCAAATGGTATATTTTATATAATATTATATGGTTTTTCGAATGGGGGGGGCGCTAAAAAAGGTATTAAAAGTAATGTCCCGCTAAAAAGTGCCCGCTCTCTCTTCGCTACGCCCTCTGCTTGAATATATCCGACGCCCTCTATTGATAAAAGTCGTAAATATTCATAAATTCAATCATTCATTAAAAGACATCCATAGTTTTTTGTTGTTTTTTTTAGAAAAAAAAAAAGAAAATGTTTTAGGAATTAAAATGTTTGTGGTAAAAATTAATAGTAAATCGTGAATGAAACACGCGATGTAAATTGTGAATATATTTAAGTGAACTAGACTTTATCAATTGTCCTCAAGTGTTTAATTATTGTCCCAACATCGTGTTTTGTGTAGTTTAAGATAATTTAAAGTTAGTGTATTTGTCCTATGATCTAATACATAATTGTAATGTACCATCGGTAAACATTGTAAGTAAAATCAAACAAAACAAAAAACCAGGAATTTGAATATTTCAGCAAATCTTTGAGACATCTAGTTAAATACATGAAAGGTATTAGGAAAAAAAATAGATGGATTTCATTTGGTTTATCCAAAGAAAATAGTAGAACAAATTTTGAATATAAGCTAAATTTCACTGAATGGCTTAAGAGATATTCTATATAGCAGTGTGTTTAGTTGATTAATTCAAATTTATTAGAGACATGCTGGTATTATTTAACAGGCGTCTTCAGTTTTAGAATATATCTTAACAGGAAATTTGACCGTATGTGTAGACAATTTCTGGAATTTTACTAACACTGATAACAGGCTCGCATAGAGGAGGTGGGAGGTTGCACACGCCTCAGGTGTCAGTGAGCCTCGAGGACCCCTTTTCTTTTCATAATTTTCAAATTAAAGGAGGCATCCCGTTATTTAGAGGTCCACCAAAAAAACTCTTATGGCGGCGGCCCTGCTGCCAATGATCAGACAAGACGACAACTAAATGGTTCCATTGATTACAGCAATGGTTCTTAAAGTGTGAGATTGATTACAGCAATGGTTCTCAAAGTGTGAGATTGATTACAGCAATGGTTCTCAAAGTGTGAGATTGATTACAGCAATGGTTCTTAAAGTGTGGTGGATTGATTACAGCAATGGTTCTCAAAGTGTGAGATTGATTACAGCAATGGTTCTTAAAGTGTGAGACGATTACAGCAATGGTTCTTAAAGTGTGAGATTGATTACAGCAGTGGTTCTTAAAGCAAGAGATTGATTACAGCAGTGGTTCTTAAAGTGTGAGATTGATTACAGCAATGGTTCTTAAAAGTGGAGATTGATTACAGCAATGGTTCTCAAAATGAGATTGATTACAATGGTTCTCAAAGTGTGAGATTGATTACAGCAATGGTTCTAAAGTGTGAGATTGATTAAAGCAATGGTTCTTAAAGGAGATTGATTACAGCAATGGTTCTCAAAATGTGAGATTGATTACAGCAATGTTCTCAAAGTGTGAGATTGATTACAGCAATGGTTCTTGCTGTGGATTGATTACAGCAATGGTTCTTAAAGTGTGAGATTGATTACAGCAATGGTTCTTAAAGTGTGAGATTGACTACAGCAATGGTTCTTAAAGTGTGAGATTGATCACAATTTTTATTGAACTGTAAGGTAATGAATCTACGAAGTAAAACTGAAAAAATTTTAGGCCCGAGAAATTAATGACGCATTTTATTTTCTTTTTTTATTCGTAGTTTTTCTTCGTATATGTTCGTAGGCCCAGCCTGTACCGTGAAAAATTCTACACCAGGGGCCAGGCATTCTACAGCAGGGGGGTGGGGGTGGGGCAGGCAATACATTTTTACTAAGTAGAGCAAATAAGCAGAGGGGGTCAGACAAACCGCGGGGGGGGGCTTGGGTAGGTTGCTTGTAAACTGAATTGTTTTGTGGGTCGCGAAGCGTAAAAGTTTAAGAACAAACTGAATTACAATATCAAACATGATATTGTGATTAGCAAATTTGAAATCTTGAAAAGTATTTTGAACAATTTTCTAGTATTGAATGTCTATCTTTCTCGATTCCTTTTAAATGCCATATAGTTCTTATCTCAGAACATATACATCAGGTTCTTATTAGTTAACAATTATATTTATTTATTTATTTTCAAATTGGAGAAACAAAAGTAATTCTGTTAAACAAACATTGGGAAGTCATTGTCTAATTCCGTTTTTTTTTTTATTTTGGAAAAGGGAGGGATTGGCGGGAAAAAACTCCGTTTGCGCCCGGGGAAATAGGGCTAGGCGAGGCTCTGTCTCATACGTTTTTTTTAATATCTAACCTATATTAATAATTGTCATTTTCATGGCACCATTATACACCTTATACGTAACGATACGAGAATAATGGCCCCAGGGGCCCCAAGAGTATCTATCCCCCCCTAACATAAATTTTGTTTAAATAATTTTGGTCAAGCCCTGTGGGCTGGGCATCACTGTTTCTTAGGGTACCGTTTTTTAATATTTTTTTCAGATATATGCATTACATAATTGAATTTATAAACATTTCCAAAATTTACAAATATTTACTGAAAGCTAAATATACGTAATGACATAACACGCAAATGTTAACACGTCCTGTGTCCAGAATGGAACAGGCTTAAGTATTGGTTTTTACATAATTAACTTTATAGTTCAATAATTAATTTTGTTTACTTTTATAACTAGTCAAAAATATCATTCAACTAATTAAGGGATGTAACCTTGTTTAACTATGATGGAGAATCTAATATATTGGGCTACTTCCCTTGCATTAATAATAAATGTTTTAAATCGAGATCCATGCTAGAACGCGATTACCGCGTGCTGGTAGGTCAAAGCGGTACAAGTGACGCGTGCTGCATTGTGTCTTTCTATCTCTTCAATCGGCAGCGTCTTTAAACATGTAAACAAACTGCTTGTTTTAAGATTTATTGGGGTTAAATCACATTTTTACATAACAAATATCTTTGATTAAAATTTATTGCAACATTTAAATAACACATATTTTACAAAAGGTGGCGGTTGGCCATCTCTTACTACTCTTTTTCAACGCCGCCATTGCCAGCATGGTAGGGTGTGGTGTGCCTACCACACCAACATTGTTGGCGGCGCTGATGCACGTCTGCCATGCCTACAGAGCGGCGGGGTGAGTGTGCCCGCTATCATCTGCAGGGATGGCAGAAAGATGGGTTTTAATCCTTGTCCAAACCGGCCAGACCAGCAGGGTGTGTGTACTTTGCCGGTCGGCCAGAATGGCAAGGAAAGGGTTTTTCCTGCCACTCGACAGAGGGGAGGGGTGTAGTGTGCCTGTACCCTCAGCCGGAAATGGCAGCCGCGCAGGTGTGCTTGAGTGGGACGGAGTGAAGGTGCTGTGTGCCGACCACATCCGTCACCACCGCCAGCTGTGAATACTGCGGTCCGGATAGTCCTCACTGACCACAGTACCACCACCTGCAAGATGTTTTTTTCCCGACTAGAAAACCCCAAAGGTCTTTTCCCCGAAGACCATGGTATGTCTCTAAGATCAGGAAGGGAGAGATCACAAAAACATGCCAAAATATTTTATGTTGTGATACTCTCTGAAACTACTCTGTTCATTTTTTTCAATTACATATTGATATGTTCACCAAAGTTTAGTTTTATTGTATAATCAATGAAATAAATCGATGGTGTTCAAAAACATGAATTTTACGTATTTTATAAAAAAAATAGTATACCTTGTACCCAAAGCGCTTGACTGTCGACCTGAAGGTACCTGGTCGATCATCGGTGAGAACCAAGGAAATTTTTTTTTCAAGTCTTGGCTCAAGTTCCGATATCTCCCGTGGAGTCTCCATGGCCACTATCGGCTATGGTAATGAAAAAAGCATGTAAACCGTCCTATTAGTGGTCTATATGATCTACAGATTTCATCTAGGTTGTTAAATGAAGTATCGGTATCGAATACAGTACTGGCGATACTTTTAGTATTGGTCGCTGTATTGCCGATCCTTTATGTATCAAGTATTGATTTGTGTATCGCCGATACATTTTAAAAGAAAATGTTCGATACTCGATACCAATACTTTTCTATCGGTATTTTAAGAATGTTGTAACAAACTATACAAAAATTATTTTGTCAGATAATTTGTTTCGTAAAATATTAAAAATGAAAAAAAAATTATAATTCATAAACCCAGTAGAATAACCCCACTACATAAATGTGTATGTCTATCAGTTTTTGAATAAAAACAAATTATAACAATTAAGAAAAAATTTTGTCGAAAAAATTGCGATTTTAATACATTTTTAAAAGTAATCTACATAACCAATCTCTACTAGTAATCATAGCCATCAACTCAACTAATATTAACACCACCCACCTCCCTACCAATACTACCACGGTAGGCGGTTGAAGGAAAAAATAAATTTTAATTCTCTTTTGAAGTTTTTCCTTTGCGCGCCGATATCTATAAATGTTATTCTTATATTCTTTTTCATTCATTTACTTCTTTCTATTAATTATTTGTTCAATGTTTCAATGAACGACAGAAAACTTTATAAAACCTTGCACTCTTTACATTTTAAATAATAAATATTTTTTTGTTCTCAAAAGTATTGGTATTTATTATATCGATTTTGGCAATACATTTTTACTTGAGTATTTGTGGTTTGGCATTGGCGATACTCTTTTTCATGAAGTATTAGTATTGATATTGACAATACAATTTATGAGTATTGCTAACAATCCTGATTTCATCTCATCCTTACAGGGACTTCACACACAAGGCCACTGGGTGACACCATTTTAGGCGTGACACAGAAATGAACAGTTCTAAATTTCATATCGGAAAAAACGCGGTATAGTCGGTTTTATTACCCATCATAGTTAAAAACATGAGCAATAGCATATGTTAAATATGCTGAGCATTAGTACCATGTGTATCCACCATGCTTATTACATTTATACAATTTTAAAGCTGCTCGGATCAATCTGGAGTTATTTGTAACGCTTTCAAAATGACGCACATATTCAGGTGGTTTGGCAAGTATTGGAGACGTAGTTTACAAACTCAGTTTAATGTTAAATATACATCTTTCTAAAATACAGTCACTATACTATGTTTTGATTGCTAAAGTATTTTTAAGTAAATTATCTAAGGTCTAGAAAGGAAAATTCAATAAGTGTATACCAGCCTGCAGCGTGAAAATTTACTACAGCAGTGGCCAGCATTCTGGCAGCAGAGGCCAGGCAATAGCAAGGGGGGGCAGGTAATACATTTACTATGCAGAACAAATGCAGAGAAGTCCAGACAAAACGCAGGGGGAGGCCCGCCCCCCTGTCCCCCCCCGCACGCTACGCCTGAAGTGTACCATTGTTCATGGTACGTGGAAGTTTTGAGGGGGAGGGGGAGTGACACTCTGAATTGTCCGCATCGGGGTGACACTCTCTTGGAACCTATTTTCACCCAACATAATTTTGAAAACAGAAGAAATTAATTTTTGAAATAGCCTGTTAAGTGTGTATTAGTCTGCGTATTCTATTAGAAATATTTCCGTAGAGTAGAGCGCTCATTCGGCAATCTAAAACTGGCACAGTGACAATAAATTTAAAGATGTGAAATATCATAACCTTTTATTGTGGACTTTGCATGGCTGATATGATCAAGAGAAACCAATTATTTTAAAAGCTGCTTACAAATTGAGTAGCTGCAGTAAACTGCTACTTCAATATATGTTCGAGTGCTCGATTTAAGAAAAAACCAGTGCCGGAGATAAATGTCTATGGTAGGGAGCGACCGATAATCGGATCACTATCGGTATCGGACCGATATTGGCAATATCGGTTAATATCGGATCGGCCGATATTTGTAGGGAGCGACCGATAGTCGAACCGATATTGGCACTATGGGTTTTATATCTCAAATGTGCCTTTCCTTCCTAAAATAATAATATAGCAAGAAAGTAATCGCTCCTCTTATCATTAACGCGGCTTATACCCTCCTCCTCCGCCCAACCCAGTTTCATTTTAGACACAGCAGCACAAAGATGACGTCATTTACCAACAGGGTCGGCGAGTTGAAGGACAAATTTACTTTTTAATCTTCTTTTGTAAGATTTTGTTTTGCTATCTTACTATTTAAAAACTATTTGTTAAGTGTTTTAGTGAACAACAGAAAAGAAATTGTATTGTAAATGACACTCTTTGATGTTACCGCATGGCAATTCAAAGCAAAATTTTGATCGGTCGGCTTTCATTTTTCATCTTCCGTTGTTCTTTTCTTTTCTTTCGTGTGTCAACATTAAAAATTCTTTCTTTCGTCTCATTTGGTTATAGCAACAGTTGTATCAGGGACGATACAGGCGTGAGTGTTTGCCGGTTTAACTCTTCTTAGAGAAAAATTTTTTGATGTTTTTATTATATACAAAGCACAATCGAAAATATGCCTTTCCACTTCATTGACATCGCTAGTTTCAGAACGTTAATTAATATTAATAGACTTGCCAGGCAATTAATGATGCCTAGATGTTGACAAACATTGACAAAACAATCGAAACATAGATTTTAACTTCGTAGGCAGCAGTTGAAAGATAAGTTGGCTTCAATTAATACTATATTTACAACTGCCGATTGCTGAACGTCCTTACGAAGTTTTATTGGTGTTACATTACATTGGTTAGAACTCTGGATATTGAATCCAGGTAGGTCCCAGGAAATTTTCTTCTCCCGACATTGTTGCAACAAAGGAGGCTGGGAAAGGTACCAACCCACACAATCCCATACAATAGCCGTGGTTAGAGAATTATCATTATACCCGTGGGTTCATTATACGCTATAGTAATCTTCCACCGATACACTACAGTATATAATGTTAACTTAGTGAATGAAAGTTTTCTCTTTACACTGACAGAGAAGGGAGCAGGAGGTTTACTTGTCGAAGGCTAAATAACCAAAACATCTTCATTATATATTATAAACGGGGCTTCAGTCAACATACGTGGGGGTGAGTGTGTGCGTAAGTGGACCGAACGGCAACTTCAAATGGTTGAGTGAAATTCTGTTATTTATCGATTTGGTGAACTTTCCGCATTTGGTCAAATTGTTCCATTTAAGTGTTGCGTTAAAAATTTTAATCGCAATTTTTGGCGCGTTAATCGCAAATTAACGCAGTTTAATAAGTAGCCCTAATTAATACATTTTTACTTTTTTATTTTGGCATGAATTATTTACAACTTTATCTTACTTTTTCTGTTTGTGAACAATAAAAAGTAAAAACAACAAATTGTTTGTTATAAGTTTAATTTTAAACAATAAACATGCAGATTTCTGAGATTATGCAGGCATGGTTTGTGTTTGACGTCGGTCTTTCGGTCTGTCTTTTCAAATCTTTTGTTTTTACAATCTTCTAACCATCTGCAAGACACCCTTCATTAATAGCAAAATATCGGTATCGGTATCGGCAAAAATGTTGGGGAAAATACTGGTATCGGACTATCGGTAAAAGGCATATCGGTCGCTCCCTAGTCTATGGTTTCATCCCCGGGAGGGATATATTACCGTAGCTAAAGCAGAGCTGGGGATGACAGTTCTCAGTGCCGGGGATATCCCGCATCAACGGCGGTAAATCGAGCCCCGGTCTTATAAATGTATTGTATTAAGATCAGCATGGATGGATTTTGTAGGCATACTGTTTCAAAAACAAAGACTTGTCGAAAATTAAAGTAGTTTCCAATTCAGCGAGCAAAAAGTACTTCATGTTGTAGGCCTGTAAATAATCAGTGGGGGGACTAAAAAATATAAAAAGAAATTCTCTTTTGTTGAAAACAAAACCAATTAAAAAAATAACAACAAACAAACATCAATTTAATAATTTAAAGCATACGTTAGATAAGATCTTCACTGATGCCACAAACACGTAAATTAACTATGGCGCGGTAGAGCCGTTCTAATTCTTTCTGGATCCATGGGAAAGAACTTACATAAATATTTGGTGGGTGTAGGAAAAATATATTTTTGAACCATCTTATCAGAAATATAAACACATTTTGAAAACTTAGTAGGCTCACCCTCCCCCCCCCCCCTCTCGGTGATTCTGACTACGGTAAGATAAAGTTAATAGAGCTCCATTGGTTGATCAATCTTAGTCCTTGCTAATTTTGTTTTATTTAAGCCGAAGTGGTGGTCACTGAGCCATCTGAAGAAATGTAGCGTTCGTTTTTTGAAATAACTTTTTATATTGGATTTATTTAAGAAAAAAAGGTAAATACATTTCAATTATTTTAAAGACTTATTTTTGCCCGCTGACATGTGAATAGCCACGGAAGTGACGAATGTCACCAGTTAAAATAGTGTTAGAAAACCATTACTTTAACTATGAAACATACGTAGTAGTTAGTTGAGATGTTTAAAATTAAAGTGGATTTATTCGGTGAGTTATATAGAAATGTGTGCACCTTGTTCTGAACGCCAATTATCCCAATGTTATTTTCATTTTTCTTTTATGTATGACCTCTTCTATCAAGACAGTTACTTAAATTCATTGACTTGTCTTAGTTACTAAGTCAGTACTTTTCTTTATGAATATGATTATTGTCACTATTCAAGTATTGAATTGATACTATTTGTTTACTTTATCGTGTTTTAACATGCTCTTTTTTACATTAAATATAATTTGCAATGAAATTAATTATACTATTTTGTTATTTAAAGAGAATTATGAAAAACATTCACTCTTTACTAGCACTTAAAGTGTGATTTTAACATTGTTTTACTTTTAGAGCCTAGTTTTGGTTGCATGAATTGTATGGTTTAACTCTATAATGATTAAAATAATCTAATGAAAATGTTTATTATGGTCGTAGTCTAACCAGTTCTTTTACTAATCTAGATTTACGGAGTGTAGGGTAATAGTGATCAATAACACCTCCAAATAACTTCGCTGACTTCGGTAAAAAAAACTTTTAGATCAATGTAGAAGGGAAAATAATAGAATGTTTCAATATCCTTAGTTAGTTAGTAGATACTTTTTTTTTCTATAGATTTAGATGTTAGGATTTTTAGAAGCTAGCATTATAGCATAGTTTTGTAAAGAATTAAAATTAGAATTAGAGGATTTAAGTTTTAATAGCGACACTGGCCAAATTCATTCGATAAATAATTAATAGTTAATATATATTCTTTTTGTTGCACTAGTTGCTTACTTCAAATGGCATAACTTTATTAAGCGCTGATGTAACCTTATCAAATTTCACAGTTTTCTGAAGTAAAGAATTGAAATCCAAATCTGTTGTTATATTTTGGTACACTTGAATAATAAATTCTAAACTAAAAAAAAGTTACACTTACTGTATTTTCCGATAATCAGTATAAACTAAAAGATGGCTGTGACAAAAAAAAAAATTAATGCATATAAAGAATAATTATTTTTATAAAACATAAAATAGATAAAATAGTGATTTAAAAAACTTGCTTTTTTCCAATATAACTATTTGTTACTGTATAAAACTTAGGTCGTTTCTGGTACACTCCTAATATGCGTCGTAAGTAGGCATATGGAAGTATCTATCCTAACTAAACAATACTTATCATTAGACACTAAATTAGATTGCCAGTGATCCCACTGTTAGTCTAATACATTTTAGTGAATCAAATCATCTAAATGTATTAAATTTAAAATGTTTAAGATTTTTTTGTAATATTTCTGTTGAACATTGATATAATATAGCAAATTTCTAATTAATCAATATATTCATTTTCTAGTTAAGTTTAGAATGGTATAAACTAACCATAAATAGTACAATAAGTTTTTATAAGTTACCTTGGTGTTGACTAGGCATTGTTGGTTTTTAAAACAAAAGTTTTTTCAAAAATTTCAATGTATTCATCAACTGCCTTATTTGTCTTTAAAAACTGGCTTTAGCATAGAATTCTAAATGCAAACATTTTGAAATATTCCACTAAATTACAGAGAAATCTGGGATGCTCTGCGATTTCCCATTTAATATTCTTGTCAGTCAGACCAGGGACGTCATTTTGTATACAGCTTAGAAGTGGCACTTTGATGGATTGTGGACCCACTCCATGATCTAAGCCGTTTTTTAAAATGCATTTTACTGTCTAATGTTTATAATCACTCAGATGTAAAAAAAAACACATACAATTTAAAAAGGAAGTAAATTTTAAATAATTTTTTTAAACTCTCCTTTGTCTGGCAGGTTTTTCTAGCAGATATCTTAATGAGTTTTGACGGTTTTTGTAAAATCACATCTAGTAACACTGGTATGTTATGACAAGCGCGGTCAGTGAAAAAAATTTTGAGTATCACTTCAAATTATATATATTTACTTGAATCTTAACATTTCTTTTAAATTTTAACTTATTCGGTGGGTTTCTTAGTCAGTTTTGGCATTTGTTGTTTTAAACATCTAGCAAAGTTGCAGTTTATGACAAGTGCGTCAGTGAGAATTTCCATTATAACCCTATTATTAAATATTTAATTGAGAATTAGGATAAAGGACTCAAAGTAATTAAGCCAAATATAATATTACCAGTGGAGTAATTTTCTTACACACACAAAATAATTCAGAAAATAATAAAATTTACTGGAGATTGAGGGCAGCTAAGACAGGAAATTGACATCCCATTAAAACAGGAAAGGTGGGGGGGGGTAAATAACCAGTTGTCTTCTCAGCTCATTATTAAACAAAAGACAGAAAGTGGCAGTAGTGTAAGGGGAAAAGTTATGTTCGTGATCCAACACCTTCACCACCTCTAATTCTTTAGCCTACCCAAAAGGCAATCTGTGTTGAGAAATTAAATGTAAAAAATGTGTTAATTACTTTTGAGTTCAAATTGAATTGAATAAATTAATCTTCATCTGAAATTAACAATTTACTATCAGTTTTTTTTTTTTTTTTTTTTTTTGGAACCAGGTAATTCAGAGACTTCTTGATGACCTGAGGTGAAGCTGCCTATATCAACATGAGCTCCCCAGCGGCAGCACAGATTATGAGGTTTGTTTGTGCTTGATGCTTTATCAGGGAATGGTACCATTAGTTTGGGTTGACCGTTTTTCGATAACATTTTCCGAATTAATATAGTTGTATTGCCTGCAATTTTTTTCAAATTATTGATTATTTGCATCTGATATTTAAACATTACAAAAAGCGTCAACATTTTTTTTATACCTAAACAGTCAATATTTATGTCTTATAAAAAAAAAAAGCTGAAAAAGTGGTTTTTATTACAGTTTAATTAATTAGCCCACTATTTTGAGCATTTGTGCACCTGTGCTGAACTTCTTTTTTTTTTTTTTTTGACATGCTGATCTCAGTGAACTTTTCCCCATTATAAAAATTACTTAAATTGTAAATGAGCTTTGCAGCTCTACAAGATGTTAATTCATGGAGTTGATTAAAATTATCAAAATCATGTATTGTCATGTAAAATATATTATGTGCGCTAATTTGAGCCTTATTTACAAATTAGAACAGGTCCAAATGTGAGTTATAAGATTTAAGGACACACAAATCATGGACAGTTAAACTAATTAAAAAGAATATAAATATCAATTTATTATAAAATTAGTTATAAAAATACTGGAAATAAAAAAATAAAAACCTTAAGCAGAGTATCAATAGCCATGTATTAATTTTATCAATCTTTTTTCCTTAAGGCAAGCAGATGCTGTAAAGAACACCATGACAGGTAAATTAAAATAGTTTTCAATTGATTTTAAGTTAATGACAGAGTGCTATATCTTACATATTTTATAAACACTAGCTTAGTGTTTCTTAAAAAATTGATACAGTATGTTTCTCAGCATTAATCTTTATAAAGGCCATAATTTTTATCAAAGTTTCTCAGCATTATCTTTATAAAGGCCTATAATTTTATCAAAGTATTTTCATTCATGTTACTTATATTAGTTTGAATTATATTTTATTATATAGTAAAGTTTTCTTTTTCACTGTTTTCATTTAGAATCTGAAAGTATTTTTCAGACTTTCTGGGTGGGTGAGACAAAAACTGGAAGATCTCTACAAGAAACACATGCTGCTTGATTTGGAATATGCCCTTGACAAGAAAGTGGAACAGGAACTGTGAGTCTTTTATATATTGACATTCATCATTGATTAAATTATTTTATTCTAAGGGCAGTTCCATGTTTTTGTAGTTCATAAATCTAATATTAATTTTTGAAGCTCTCTTGAGTTATTGTAAGTAATGTTTTTTACTAATTGAAAGTTTATGAATCAGACATATTTTGGTAGCATTTTTAGAAATGAATACTCCTTTCTCAGTGTCAACTAGTTGGATTCATGTACTATTAAACCTTGCTTTCTGTGCTGCTGTTTCTAATTTATAAATGCTTTTATGCTATATCCTTGCTTTGCTTTCCTAATGCTATATCATCTGCATATGCAAGGTACTGGAGTGGGTTCTGTAAATATTGTTTAACAGTAAATGAATCTAAGACACACATGCCGTTGCAAAGAAATGAAAAAGAAGGCAAGAAAGAACATTCAAAATCTGTGAGAGAACATTTGAAAGAATTGGAAAATTTTATATACCTGAGATCAACCACAAGTGAGAAAAATGTATTAATGATTGAGATAAAAAAACAGACTAGAAGTAGGGAACAGAATAAATTTCACATTGCATAAAATACTGAAAAACACAGACTTCCAGAAACTTAAAAAAACCATATACAAGACAATGATCTGACCAGCAGTAACATATGGTAGTGAAACATGGACCATCAGCAAATAAGCAGAAAATATGCTAAACACTTGGGAAAGGAAAATATTTAGGAAAATATATGGGCCAGTAAAGGACAATAAGGAGTGGAGAAGTAGAACAAATTCAACTGAAATTAAAATAGATTGAGGTGGGTAGGGGACATTGAAAAAACATAGAACCAAAAGCAATATATAAGTGCGGAACACCCAACAGGGAAAAAGCGTAGGAGAAAGACCTGAGCTATAGGAGTGAGAGACAGAGAAAAAGACCAGGATCGGAAAAAGTGGAGAAGAGACATGGCAGGCCAGGGCCGTCAATGGGCCAGTAAGATTCAAGGAAGAAGAAGAATGTCAAATAGGTTATCTAGCACTTAACATAATACTAAAGATCTTAACAGTTGAGATTTTATGCTTCAGATATATTTTTAACTTTTATATGAACGACAGTTCTTGCTGAATGTCAGCTATATAATCAAGCTCAAAAAGATTATAGATAAAGAACAGCTATGCAAACATACTAGCTTTTATAAATTCACATTAGACAATTATGAATTCTTTTGGCTGGAATCATGCATTTAAGAACCAGATCAATACTCTTTCAAACCCAGGCTAAAGATCGCCAGGTTCATTAACTTATTTATACATTTTATCCATGATGATTATGTAATAATACATGTATTAAGATCTTAGATGTAAGAATTAGGAATTTTTTTTTAATAATCAAATATTGCTAGATTAATTATTTTCTTGGGATTTGTTTTTCAGAATCCAAAAAAAGTTGCAGAGGCGCAGGCGAGTTTGAACCTTTTTCTTTGAAACAGCCAGTGGTTTTATTTGGTAGGTTTGTGTACATTTTTTTTTAGTTATACATAATAATGACTAAGCTTATCTTCAGTCTAGTTTGAAATGCATTGCTTTCAGAACAATATGTGAACAAATGAAATGCTTTTTCACTAGTTTCTTCAGATGATTTGCCCACATTCAAACTGGATCTCCCCTTTAGACGCAAATCAGCTGCATTTGGAATCATGAGGGGTGATATTTACATCATATTATATAAGTGGGTTTGATAGT
The DNA here is from genome assembly GCA_021962125.1 of Bulinus truncatus. Taxonomy (NCBI): domain Eukaryota; kingdom Metazoa; phylum Mollusca; class Gastropoda; family Planorbidae; genus Bulinus; species Bulinus truncatus. The sequence continues at coordinate 11,018,418 of JAGDYQ010000006.1, forward strand.
TGAAAAGTAACTTAATAAACAATCTAATTATCGCTTTCAAGGCATATTTATCATTGGATGTGGTCAGAAAAGCTTAAGTCACTTTGTTAAAGCAAATTTAATTATAAATTCTAAGTTGAGCAAACTAGTGATTATCTTGGTGATTTTGATGTTAAATTAAGTTGTATTTAGTTTAATAGTCCTCTTGTTCTCACTATGGTTTAATATACATATAAAAAGTATCGTAAAGATTTCCTTATGAAGCCTATACAGACAAAATGTCAGATTAAGCATAGCTCATCTGTTTCTTTAGCTATTCTATGGAATTTTATGGTTAGTACAATAGTCAGATACCTTTACTTTCCTATGTGTTAGATACCCATTTGTAAGCAGGGTGAATCCTAGACATTGATTGGACCTGAGAAAAGTCCAAGCACTCTCACAGCTTGAATAGCCACCACATCCCATTTGGCCTCTAGTCACATCAAATAAATCATTTGCCCTTATGTTTGCATTTAATTTCTTTATATTCTTAAAAATATTAGGGGTGGTGGCTGAGCCTGTAGAAAACTGATTGTCAAACTGAGGGTCCTGGGTTCAATACTCAGTGAGAACTAGGTAAAAGCTGGTTGGAAATTCAACCAGAGCTCCTTTAAATGGTTTCCTGACTTAAGTTGGGGACGTAAAGGTCGCTGGGCGTTGTGTTTACCATACCATCCCTTTATATACTGTGGTTACAGAAACTGATGAATTCTACACTTCTTTGCACTGATAGCCCATTAGGGCTAAGGGTTAATTTTAAAAATATTATTTCAGAAAAACACTGTGATCCATAAAACAATCGGCCACGCCAAAGAAAAGCTCCTGCCTGTATATCTGTTGCCATTGCTTAGTTCATCTTGGTGATCTGGCACGTTATCGTCAGCAAACAGAACAGGCCCAGACTTATTACAGACATGCCACAACTCTCCCAAACAACGGTATCAAATGAACTTTTTTTTATTCCTTTTGATTGCATTGCATCTGTTAGAAAAATATAGTTAATCAAATGTCCTTTTAACACCTTTTACTGGCACTCCAGTTATTTTTTCAACCATTTTCAAAATGGGAAATTGTATATAAGGCTGTAACAGCCAGTTCATGGCTGTCTAACTCTAATAAAAGTAAGAATTTTGTATCTTGTTAAATTATAAATGGCATCTTGCTTGATTTGGCAAATGTTATCAAAAAGTTTCTGTGGTTCTAAGCATCAGAAATAAAATATAAAAGTATAAATTTTAAATATTACCATTCAAATAAAGTTTTTTTTCTAAATCATAGTTTGCTTTTTTAAATTTTAAATGACAACAATCATAATTTTAGTTCCTAATTGGATTTCTTGGAAACTAAACATAGCAGCACTTATTGCAACAGTAATATTTTTATACTTATGTAGCCCTAGTAAAATCCTATTTTAAAAGTCTATCTAATACAAAACATTTGATGATTTGTAGAAAATTTTTTGAACTAAAAATAAAATTTTCACTTGTTATATTATTTTTCAAATTTTAAAAATTAATAGTGTTATTTCTGCAAAAATGCTCTATTTATGAAATAAGTTATTCTGTTTCCACTGTTGCTTTGCTTAAAATTAAAGTCGGTGTGGAATATAGGTGTGACCCTTTAATGAAATATTTAATCGTACTTTTAAGTACCACTGAGACTAAATTTGCAAAAATAATTCAATAAATAAAGGTTTACTTTAATTGTTGGCCTAAAAATATGCTCTATATGGAACAAATGACAATTTGTAGCAAAATAAGCAAAAGCGATGTTTATATTTTCATTCATTTGTAAAAATAACTGCAATTATCTCTTTTTCCTTTAAATTAAATATCCATTCGTTCGTAAAAAATATAAAATATACACATGTACCTCATTAATATGAAATAAATAACTCATATAATATATCTTCATAGTCATGGTAGAATAGCCTCAATGTTTAAACTTTTTTTTTTCTATAAATAAGTTCACAAATTTTGCACGTCTTGCACTGTACATCTTGTATGTATATATATATATATATATATATATATATATATATATATATATATAAATACTTTCTTTGATGTTAAATTGTTAAGGTTTGAGATATAATTTTCTTATACGGATCTATTTTAATAAAAAAAATATCATGTTAACAACTTTTTAACTATTTAAATTGCTCAACAATATATTCAACTAATGGAATAACTTACATATTTTGGATTTATAAAATTTAGACGATTCTTAATGCTATCTGAAAATTACAGTTAAAATAGTATGTTTATTTTATGTTAAAAAGATTTTACCTATCCCATATTTTAAAATCTATTGGCTTGCTTAAATAATTTGTGTAATGTATGTCAAGATCATAGCTGCATTAGTATTAGTTATGAACTAAAAAAGAAAATTCTAACAAATCAGAGATAGGAAAAGTATTTGTCCAGTTTTTTACTGTATATTTATTTATTTTTTTGTTTAAATCTAGGCCAGCCGTATAATCAGTTGGCTATCTTGGGAAATATCCAGGGGAGACAAACTTAGTACTGTGTTTTACTATGTGCGCAGTCTGGCAGTCAGGCACCCATTTCCTGTGGCGGCAACAAATCTGGAAAAGTTTTATTCTAAGCTGATTAAAGACATGTAATTAACATTTTTATTTTTTACATTGACCAGTTGATGTTTGATTTTGGTTTGATGTTATCTAAATGTTCACTTAAATTTGAGAATATCTGTGGTTGGTGTGATAAGACAGGTGAAAGCTGATTTTGGTCTAATTAAATACAACTTTATTGTCACTTTCTGATTACAGAGTTTTAAGTATTTTAGTTCTTTTTTTTATCTTGCTTTAAATCTCTCATTTATGCACATATTTTCAAAGATAACCCATTTATTAAAATCCTCACAAAATTACATTTCTTTAGTGAGTTCCTAGCGCTAAAAATGTAAGTGTAAAATTTATCTGTTTCTTTAACCTCAACATATAGAGATTGTGTGGTTAGCACAAAGCTCAACCGTCTTTACTTCCCTCAACTAAAGTCAGGTACCCATTTAAAGCTGGGTGGATTTGGGGGACTTCAAAACCGACTTTTACCAGGAAAAAACTTCCTTTGGTTCTGACTCAAGGATCAAATCTGGGCTCTCAGGACATGGGCTCCCACAACCCTATAGATTGGCTTGCATCGATACAAATTTTTTATTTCTTTGTGTCCTATAATGGAAACAAAATAATGAACATTTTTTTGTGACTTTGAATTCACCAGGCGTCAGACTTTGATGGCCCTAATTTGTCAATGAGTGAAGTGATTACAGCCTTCATGCACTTTCAGGCATTGTTACATATGTCAACAGGTGATAACTTACATTTTAGTGAAGCATCTGAACAATAATTCTGTCAAAGCTTATCTGTTTTCTAATCGCGTTAATTACATTCAATATTTCTTTGTAATTTTTTATGGGTTATATAATGTATTGTTTTCATATTGTTGCTGTCTGGACAGAGCTTCAAATTTGAAACCAAAATTGTGACTGGTCTAGGGAATCACATTCACAGGCAGAGTGTGTCAGCTGCTCATCTCACGGGCATAGTTGCCATTTCTATTTTTGCCCTTCACAGGGCTAGGTATGACACAAATGAACTGGGAAGCAGTGAAGAAAACAGCTTTGTCTGTTGAAGAGGAAAAAATAGTTCAGATACATTTGAGTTTTGTAGGTGAGAACTTTTTTTAGACATCAGGGTATTATTTTTTTATTATACTTTTTTTATATACAGAAAAGTGAAATTATAATATTTTGGTTTGTCAAAAAATGTATTTTTTTTTAATATATATTTATTAATAGATTTTTTTTCCTTTTGTGCTAGCTAAACTTCTGGAAACATTGCTTCAGCATACTCCAAAAGAAGATAGCAAGGCTAGAGATTTCCTTACACTTTCAGCTGTCAAAGTCCTGTATGATTGGTTGTATTTGAATAAAGAAATACTACAGTGGAGAGATTTCAGCAACTCAAGGTAGAATTATTTTTGTATTTATTAACCCAGGTCTGTTTATTTTTTTATCTAGTCTCTGGGTTTTCCCCCCTCTTTTAATTCCTGACATATTCTTTTTGTAACAAAGAATGTAAGATGTAGCAAAAATTACTCAGTGAATTATATGTATATATAAAACTTTGATATTATTTTATTTGGTTTACTACATAGTATAATTTTACTGTAAAATTATATTGTTTCATTAAATTAATACAAGTAATATTTAAGAAGAATGATTCTGAAAACAAACCTCTAAATTAACAAATACACTGTAATGTACATTGCTGAAAATGGTGTTACAGTGTACAATTGTGTTAAGTACATTAGTACAAAAAAATACAAAAATATAAAGCATTTATTGATATATCATGTCTTAATTATGCATTTCCCTTTAAAACAGTTTACAGTGTATTTCAATATTTGCATCAGCCAATTAGTATTGAGTAAAATGTGTTATGTTTAATGTAAATAAACGTTAAAGAATTAATATTTACAGCATCTGGGTAGATCTTTGCAAACTTCTGAACACATTGCAGTGGCTGGGCGAATGGAAACAGCAAAGTTTCAGATCTAACTAAATGTGAGTAGTTTTACTGTAATTAGTTTTACTGTAATTTACTGGTAGAAACATAGTTGGTAGTGCCTTAAAAAGCTCTATTAAAGTTTTTAGTTTTTTTTTTTTTTGAGTCAGAACATTTTGTCATTTATCATGTGCTATGTATTACAATTCCATCCTAATAGATGAAGACACTTTACCAGAGGACACAGATCTTAGATGCTTTCAACCTTTGGAACCGTCTTACAGGTTTTCATCATTAATTAATTTTTTTATTAGCACCCAAATGTTCTCATTATTTATAAAGTAAATAAACCAAATTCATTATTGCAAGGCCACATAAGTAGAACGAATTTCTAGCTGATACATTGTATGTACAATACTAGTGAACTGAAGTATTATGCTAATTTGTTGTTAATTTGTTTTAAAAGCAATTACAACTTCAACAAGGCATTAACTGAAGATCTGAGTGCAACCTGCGAACGGGATCTGCCAGCTGTCAGCGCCTCATAAGTCACGGAAAATGGATCGCACAAGATCTCCCAAAACTAAAGCTCATCATCTACCAACCAAACTAAGTCTATAAGAACTCAGTTTTCACACAAAAGGTTTCTTATTTTTTTAATGTGACTAAATCTAAGTTTAATCTATTAGAGAAACTGTAAAATATATATTAAGTGAATAAAAATAGTACATGTATTTGTTTATTAATGTGTAAACATCTTTGATAAACCCTATTTTGATGTATTAAAAACTGAATTTTTACAGTAGTAGTTTATATTTTGCAGTTCCTCAGGAACACAGAGATTCAGACACCACAAAAGTCCTCTCAGCGTCAGAATGTGCCATGCAGGTGTGAAATTTTCATTAAGTATTAAATTTAATCAAATTATACATCATACATTTTCTATTGAATGTTGTTCTATAAGTTGAGAATGTTTCTTTCTTTTAATAAAGACCATAATGAAGAAACAGATGCAAAAGAGAATGGAGCAAGGTAAAAGCCCAGCAAGCACCAGTCCTTTATCTGTGTTATATTTTTAATTATGTAAGACTTTTGCATGATTTTTAACTGTCTCAATAGCAGTAGTTCAATATAGTTATGTGAATATTTAAAAAAAATTGTGCCATGCAGACGCAGGTTACATTTAGGAACTTTTTTCCCCAATGCATCATTTTCCTCTATGTGACAGCAACTTTATTATTCAGCATTTCACACTGCACCCTTTAGATAAATTTAGATTCATTTCTTGATGTTCTTGTTAAATTATCTTATATTGACTTAGATATAAATGAAATATCTTTCAAACGAATGAAACTAGATAAAATAAAGTTGTTTTAACAAAAATTCGATCAAGTTAAATTGTAAGGTTAGTATATAAAAAAGCATCTGAAAATAGCGAGTCATGAGTAAATTTATTACATTTTCAGTGTGATCTATATTCTGTTCTGAGCAACATATTCAAATTTGGAAAAGAATTTAAAATGTTTTGACATAAGAAACTAAAACCATTTTGCGGTTGGACCAATGCCAGCCCAATGGCACTTTTAGGGATTAAAGGGAAAAAACTAAAAAAACTAAACATTTCAACGCTTGGAAAAAAATACTTATATCACTTTGTTTCAATATTTTTAGTTTAAAATGACAGCACAGGATGTACTTGATATTTAAAACGAAAACATGTCATTTTAGCTACAAATTTAACTGGCATTCGCCTTTAATTATAATGTAGTCTGTCTGAAAAGGCAAACAAAGTATCATTCAAATGAAAAAAAAAACTTGAAACTCATAATGTATTCAGTGGTAATAAATGAGCTGGAGAAAAAAATTGTGGATGCAAAAATTAACTTTCAATATTCAAAGATTTTGTTCACATCTGGGGATTGTTTAAAAATTTAAGTGTCAGGAGAGCTCTTTAAGTCACTTAGAAAAATATAACATGCAAATTAGATTTTGTGTTAAATATACCTGCTGTGACTTTTTGACATATTTAACAGTTATATGTCAAAATTATATACAACTTGTAAGTTTCAAGTCCACTATCATTTGTTTTAATACATTTTTAAACAGTAAAAGCTATCTAAGTTAACTTACCGTTCTGGCTGGATCTTTTTTGACAACACTGACCATTGTAGTGAATCGTTACAAGAGATCACTAAACCAATGCTATATTCTTACGATATTCACAGATGATAGTTTTCTAAACGGGAAACCTCATATTTAAATCAAAGTATAGTTATAAAAAAGCAAAGCTAAGTGTCATCAGACCTATTTTTTTGTGTGACATGCATAGCTAAAAATAGACTTAAATTATTTTCCCCAAAAATATGTAAGCAATCCGCATAATGACTGCACTAAACTAATAACTGTATATACCATGCTACAAAATAATATTTCTTTTCAAAAAAGCAAATAAGTACCATAATTTTATATTCCATAAAATATTACAAGCTTATAACACTAATTTATTTCTTAGATTAAAAGCTATGGAGGCTCTTAAGACTAGGACTTTTAATTTTTCAATATATCTCTATATCATTTGTCCTGAAATGGTATTTCTTCTTTAACTTCTCGACAGTATTACGCATCATAGAGATTGGCATTAGACAGTGTCGCAGCAGTGGCATAGACTGCAGATCCATGGACTATCTGTATCAGCTCGGCACAAAACTAAGTGATGATGACATTCCAACCCTTTCTCCATTCTTGCTCAGGACAAAGATGATGAAGATGAGGAACAGCAAAGAAATGGAAGTGGGAATTCAACATCTTCTAGAAACAAGAAAGGGGAAATCTAGTTCCTCTAAAGATATTCAGACTTATGTCTTTGTATCAGAGGTCTGAATGACAAAGATCAGCTTCAGGAGGACCGAAAGGATCTAAAGTAAAAAAATACAAATTGTTTTTTTTTTTTTTTTTTTATTCTTAAGAAATTTCACAATATTTTTTAATGATTAAATGTATGCATGTATATACACTGTAATCTTACGTTGTTTCTTGGGCTATTGACATCAAAATTACATTTTTCTATATATTTTTTTTTTGGTAATGACAGTAAAAGTACTTTGTTCTAGATTAAGATGCCTGTGTTAAATGAAACACTTTCTGCATTAAACTGTGTACAAATAGCTGGAGGATCAAAAAGTTTATTTTGTGGTAAGTTTTTTATTAAAAGTTTTAATGACAAATCAGCACATCGACAGACATTATACCCATGTATTCAGTGAAATGGTATTATTGAATGTGTAATGAATGTTTCAGTAATGCAAAATCTTCTTTGGTCCTACCCCATCAATTAAAAATGTCATTGTAACTAATTTTTTATTTTCATGATTTTCAAAAAAAAAGCTTTTGGTTAATATTTTTTTCTCAAATTTTAATGTTTTAAAAAGTCACCTTGAGCTCAACATGCCAAAAATAAGTAAAAAGTGGGGGTAGAAGGAGGTGTGGTGAGATTTCATTCACATTATTAAAGTCCGTGAGTTGGAGGAAGTTTCACAAAACCTGGCAGAAATATCAATTCGCTCAGAAGGGAAGAAAAAATTCTTATATACTGACAGGTGACCAGGACTGACTTTAGCGTAAGATGATAGGTAGCTTACAGTGGGGAGATGAGGGGGTGGTGTAAGCATCTTATGTATGATGGGGGAAATAAATAACAGGGTTGTTCCACATATTACAGTGTTAACACATTGTTAATGCGACATTGCACTGTATAAAATGACAAAGAAGTTATACCCTTTTTATCTTGTGTAAAAAAAAGATAATTTAATTACAGATAAATTATCAAGGATTAGTATGTTCTCTTCATGTGCCAATGAAGATCCACAGATTCTTATTGAGTTTTTATCCGACACTTTCAGTTACCCAAGATGGCAAGGTCTATGCTTGTGGTGAGGGCACTAACGGCAGGCTTGGTCTGGGCTCTGTGGCAGGGAATGTGTATTCCCGTCAACTGACTACTCTAGGTCCTTATGTCATTAAAAAGGTGGCTGTTCATTCTGGTGGCCGTCATGCTTTAGCACTAAGTATAGATGGAAAAGTTTTTGCCTGGGGAGAAGGAGATGATGGGGAAATATTGGACTCTCAAGTAGAATGTAAGGAGAAATACGCTACACTTTAGCCAATATTGTCTTTCAAGTAGTCTATTAATCATTTGTCTTTCTTTTTGTATTGCTTATAACTATTAACAATAATGTCTGGTTCAACTTTTTGATTAAAACTGAACATTTTATCTATTACAAAAATTAATTTCATTTAGATAATAAAAAAAAAAAAAACAAGTTTTTCAAGGCATTTGTAATTTAATTATTTGTTACTCTCATTAGTTTCAGAAAGACAATGAGCACATTTAAAAAAAACACCTTGAAGTTAACGGTTTATAAGTCTTTTCATAGAAAGGTTTTTTTTATCTTAAACATAAATATTTCATTATTTACACATCTGAATTACAATTTTTTCTTCAAAATATTTTTGCCTTATTAGGAACTGTGATACTCCAAGATTGATTGAAGCCCTAAAGTCTAAAAGAGTCAGAGATATTGCTTATGGCAGTTCCCACAGTGCTGCTATAATCTCTAATGGTGACCTTACCAGCACACTGGGGGCTGGGTGATTATGGTCGTTTGGGACATGAGTGACAATACGACACAGCTGAAACCAAAACAGGTTTGTTTGGCTTTAGGCTGTCATATAAAAACATCTTGCTCTTTTTTGATCTTTTTATTTCATATATAAACATGCACTTTCATAATAATTCTAATTTAGTGCAGTTTCAAAATAAATTAATAACAACCATATATACATATTTATGATTTTAAAAATGAACTAAAAAAATTTTGTAAGTTGATCTCACTTGTGACCTGCATTAAGAATTATGTCATTGAGTTTCAAACAAAATGATTGAAATTATTCTGTAATATGCCTATATCTGAATGAGCCAAATACAGTTATTTCCATTTATTTTAATTTGATAAATGTGTTAGGTGATGGCACTCGCTGGTCAGAGGGTGGTCCAGAAGTGTGGCCTGTCGTCGAGATGCCCAAAGACTTTGGCCCTGACAGATGATGGTATTGTTTACTCATGGGGCTGATGGAGATTTTTGGTAAACTAGTGCATTGAGTGAGTGAAGGTTGCAATGTGCCTCACCCAGTGGAAAGATTGACTGGTCAGGTGTTATTCAGATTGAATGTGGGGCTCAGTTTTCACTGGCATTGACCAAACTTGGCCGGAGTTTGGACTTGGTAAGGTTTTTGATGAATCAATGAAATATTAATTGATTAAATACAGATTTTATGTTCTCAGAGGAAATTTTTGTTATCTTATAACTAAATAATCAGCCAAAAAAAGTGTCATTTTCTGGAGAAATGAACAATTTGGAGCACTATACCCGGGGTGGCTTAAGAGCATAGGTCCGTTAGGCTCCATTTATATGCTTTTCATTTAACTTAACTTTCTGTGAGTGGTGTGTCTGTAAATCTTGTAGCTTATTTCTTGACCTCATTTATTATATAGTAAATAAAAAGCTGTACCATAGTCAGTGTATTAAGATTTGATTAAAAAAAAAAATTAATACAGATAACTAGTTTATTGAGAGTTGCACAAACACTCAAGGTAATGGCTTTATGTGATTCTAAGAGCCACATTTGGCAACCATTACACTAATTTCTAAATATATTTTTCATGGGTTTCTGACCTGATATGTTTGATTGACTATTTATACCTGATAGAAGGATCTAAGCTGTTAATTTCCTTTTCTTCATCAGAGTAATTATTTTTAAACACTTGTTTAACTTGTTGTGCCTGTCCACTAAGGAAGGAAATATTTAAAAACAACAATCACCAACTGCTTGAAACCCAATCGATTTGAAACTTTGAACACTTTTGTATTCTCACGAAGAAATACACTATTTTTAAATGTTCAATTGTGGAGTTAAGGAGGAATTAATGATTTTGGTGATGTTCATATAAAGAGTGAAATTCTTTAAAGAGACTATGGTGTCACAAGTTTAGCACTGGTTTAAGTTCTGAGTTCTGAAGTTCTTTTTAAGACTTGTGCGCTATTTTTTAATAGTTTATATATAAATATAACCAGCAAAAGCAAGTGAAATTCTTTTAACAATACAAAGTATAACAAAATAATAAACAACAGATTTTTTAGTTTTTTCATATGAGACACATCACTTTTATTTTATTAGTTTTTTTTTAAATTTACTAACAAAACTAATATAAGAAATACTTTTAGCTACAAACAGTATAAAAAAAATAAATAAAAAGTAAACAAAAAAATAGACTTTTATTTAAAATGTACTAAAAGTAAAAAAATAATTATTCAGACCCAAATCAATGAAATATGTTTCAGAAATGATATTGGCTAAACTAAAGTGGCAAAGTTAATGGAAGACATTAAATTTTTTGTCTTTTCATTAATGCGTTTTCTGACTCTATTCTTTGCAAAATATAATGATGTACATGTATACTAAAAGTAGTCTCTACCATTATTTTACATCCATTGATAAACTACTAAGATAAATAAATAAAACATATAATCCTTTTTGGCGCTCACATTTTAGTCAGTATAATTTCTATATAAATAATAGTATGATCTAAGCTTAAGGAATTATTTCTTATTTTTTAGTACATTTTAATAAAAGTCTCTTTATAAAAGATATTTTTTTTTTCTTTTTAAATTATTTGTATTTATGAAAATGGAAGCAGAGTCTAATATGATTTTATCCATTGTTTTACTAGCAGTAAGTCCTATTCATTTTCACCTAATTATAAGTGAAGGGTAAAGAAATAATTATTCAAGAAAAAATTATCTAGTTTAAAGATCATTAAAAAAAGATGATCCCTACTTTTTTAACAATTTTCCAAACCAAAAAAAAAAACAACACAAGTATAATCAGCTTATCTTTGTTTTTTTTTTTGTTGGTTTTCTACAGGGGAAAGGTGATTATTTCAGACTTGGACATGGCACTGATGCTCATGTACGCAAACCTCAACTTATTATTGGAGGGACTGAAGGGAAAGAAGATTGTCCATGTGTCTGTCGGTGCTCTTCACTGTCTGGCAGTCACTGACACAGGGCAGGTGAGCCATCCGTTTTGATCATGTTGTCAGATTAATTACTTATTCACCATAAAAAACATAATTTGGACGCATGCTTTATTGTTGTTTTTAACAGGTTTGGGCTTGGGGTGACAATGATCATGGTCAACAGGGCAATGGCACCACCATTGTCAATAGAAAAGCTGCATTAGTCTTGGGCACAGAGGGCTACAAAATATCAAGAGTGGCTTGTGGCTCCTCCCACAGCATAGCCTGGGCTGTGACTGGATACTCCATCCCAACCTCTCACGAGCCAGTTCTATTCTCTTCATCTAAAGATCCCTTGGGAGCTTCTTTCCTAGGTTAGTTCATGGTTTTAATGCCCCACCCAATAGAATCAAGGAAGATAGTTTTTTTTAAATTTTATATTAGAATTTTAAAATCAGATTTTATTGGACTTTTGAAATTAAACATTTGAGTTTAAAGATCTTATTTCAGCAATGTTGGTAAAACAAAATTTACTGAAATATTTCTGGAATTAAAAGAAATAATATATATTTATAATTAATCTCATTTGGTTTTCTGAAATATTTTTGTGTTTTTCTTAGGCTTGCAAGATGAAAAAGAAGAACAGTTCAACATTCCTGTCAAAGACGTCAGTAATAGAGATAAGAATAACAGACCATCATTGTCCAAGATTATATTGTACATGGACTCAACACTAGAAAAACAGAGGGCACTAAACCATGTACTCAATGACTTGCAGATTAAATATGCCAGGTGGGAAAATTATTATAAATTGCTATATGTTTTTTACTTACTTATGTACTCTATACTCTGTGTGTTTATTTAACTTTTAAAGGGGTAACATTACTTCTGTTGCTAATGACTTCCTGTCTATATACATTACTCAGTTTATATTACATTTATACATGTTCATCTGACAAATAGATTTATTATATAATCGATGCACCAGTATTGAATACTCTGGTTCAATCTTTTTTTAAGCTTTTCAAAACAGGACTTATAAAGGTCAGAACATTGTATTTACATGTTCATACTTATTGCATAAATAAATGTCATGTTGAGCTCAATCATTGATGTCTTACAGAGAGGCCATTGTGAAGGCCTTAAGTAAAGAGTCTATACCCATCAATGGACCAGCATGTGATGTTGCTCAGAACATGACCCAGTCTGTGTCTTACTCCCAGAGTTCTCTGCCAGATAGTAATTCAGTCATGCATACATCAGCTGAGCAAGGAGCGGGTGACATGGCAGTATCTTCTATCATGGAGCCAACTGATGGGGTAGGTTCAACCTATTTACTGAACTTCAATTTAAAATGAAATTATTTAACTCTATAATAAGCTGCTTTGGAAAGTAAATCATTACAAATTATATAAATTGAACAGAATATTATATCATAATCTGACCCCAGCCATTTTTTGTTTACTATTCTAATATGTCAGATAATAAATCTGTGTTTTGAGCACCAACTCTCTTTAAGATGTTAAAATTAATTAGGTGTTCAAATATTTTGTTTGTTCATTGAACTAAATATATTGTAATCAAAAACTTTAGGGTGAACAGGATGACTTACCTTTTCCAAGCATGCAGAGTTTAGCAGCCAAAGTTTCTCCAGGGACATCCATCTTAGCAGAAACATGTCAGTCAGCTGAAGAGGTCACTAAGGTTGTAGGTGCAGGTCACAGTTGTGGCTACCCTCCAGGGTTGGATGAATTCACTCATAAACTGACGGTAGAAGATGCTCGTATTTTAGTTGACCTTCTGAAGTTGTCTGTGGCTAGAAGGATGTGTACAGCAAAAAAGACTTTGTCTGATGTTCTGACTGCTTTGGGTAAAGCTTCTTCACAGGTGTGTGCATATTACAATGAATTCGTATTACAGATAGCCCAAATTACTTATTTCTCCTTATAACAATTCCATTCAATGTTTTTCTTTTTTTCTATGTAAGTTAGTTAGTTATGCAAAAGTTCTTAACTGTTTATAAAATAAACAAATTATGTAGTTTATATTTAAATTTAGTCAAATTACCTTACAAAAAACTAGATGCACACATTTAAAAACAAGGTGAAAGTGTTTCTCTCTTAACTTCTCCAATATATCTCTATATACCTCCAGGTGACAGAGATGTTGTTGGAACTGTGTGTCACTGAGCTGGAGGATGTGGCCACTGACAGTGAGACAGGACGCTCAGCAGCCAAACCTGTTGTTCAAGAGAGCACCCATCCCTACACTGACGATTCTAGTCAATCTGGTGTTGTCAAAATCCCAGGTGAGTCAGTATGTTTTGATTGCTGTTATTTTTATAATATCCATGTCATAGATGTGTTGTGCGTCTGTTTAGTTTTTCACGTGTTGAGTGTGATTGTGAAGACTGAGTGGGTGAAAGGTTGGAAGTATAAGGTGATTGCTTGAGATGGTCTGATGTTTACCATGATGGCAAAAGTTGAAGTATGACGATCGTAGCAGTTGCTCCAGAGATTGTTAAGAATTGGATTTATATTGTTGAGTAGTGGATTACGTTATGTGCAGCTTTTGTGATTCTTTATTTGTTTGTCATAATAAATGTTGACCATGGCTCTTTTGTTGACCAATTTTGTGAGTGACTGATCTGTGAAACAGTACTACATGATGCAACATTCAACAGGTCATTGGTGCTGATGATATATGGTTATGACGATTTGGTGACATGCAATGGTCATGACATTTTAATGATATGTGTATGACATATTTGGTCGCAGTGGTTAAATTGGTGATTAAACCATGATATGAACAGTGATGTAATACGACATTTTGATTTTGTAGTCACGATGATGAATCCACTATAATATAAAGTTCAACAGACACACAACACATCCATGACAATCCAGTAATAACATGAATTTCTTACTTGTGAAGTAAATAATACTTGGAATTGAGTCCTTGCAAAATAAATTTTAAGTGTCTAGTAGAATATCAATAGTTAAAGTAATATTGATACAAGCTATATAAAAAGTGCATTGGGAAGAGCCTGGGTTTATATATTTAGTAACATTTTCCATTTAGTCCTTAAGACCATCAGGGGAGATGTAGTGTAGAGTTAATGTTTCTGTAACACCTCATTTAAGTGGATTGTGTGATTATGCACTGACTAAAATAGCCTCATATAGATGACAGGACTCTGTGTACAATGGCATAATTGGATGTAAAACACCCGGGCGACAGCCTCTGAGGAGTGGCTAAATCTCCCCTTAAAAAAACAGAATTTCAAAGCTATAATTTCTGAATGTTTTTAATCGTGTAAGTTTTTCAAATTTCTTATGACATCTATATACACTTTTATTGCATTAACTTTCATTCAAAAACGTAATTGGAGAATGAATTAAGTCTAAGCATCAGGTTTTAAGACAAAGGAGAAATGTTTTAGGAATGAAAACAGTTTTAGGAAGATATCACTAAGAAACTGTTAAATAAACACAGTAAGTTAATTTTCAGAAGATGCTATAGAGAACTGAAGTTTTCAATACAATAAAATTTTGCATCCTTTCTGTTGGGCGAGGCTCCCACTAATTGCAACTAAATTGTGGTGCAATAATGATGGAGATAAAAGATGTGACTTTACAAATTATGGTCCAACCATGTGAACACATCTAAAAATGCTGTAAAAGCATTGAGATTGAGATAGTAGAGTTAAATGACCATAGATCAAGAATAATGGCGAGAAGTGGGGTTGCAGGCCAGACCCCCCCCACCCACATGGGTTTAAGAAACAAATATTATGATTATGACATTAAGACTTAAAAAATGAAATAAAAGCTTTATTATGTACTGGATGGCACAGCTTCTTGTATTGTGTAATAAATGACACAGTGATAAATGACACAGTGATTGTATTGTGTAATAAATGACACAGTGATAAATGACACAGTGATTGTATTGTGTAATAAATGACACAGTGATTGTATTGTGTAATAAATGACACAGTGATAAATGACACAGTGATTGTACAGTGTAATAAATGACGCAGTGATAAATGACATTCAGGTGATTTAGCCATTGCAATAATAAATGACACACGAGCTGATTGTAGTGTGTAATAAATGACACAGTGATTGGTATTGTGTAATAAATGACACAGTGATTGTATTGAGTAATAAATGACACAGTGATAAATGACACAGTGATTGTACAGTGTAATAAATGACACAGTGATAAATGACACAGTGATTGTACAGTGTAATAAATGACACAGTGATAAATGACACAGTGATTGTATTGTGTAATAAATGACACAGTGATTGTATTGTGTAATAAATGACACAGTGATTGTATTGTGTAATAAATGACACAGTGATTGTATTGTGTAATAAATGACACAGTGATAAATGACACAGTGATTGTACAGTGTAATAAATGACACAGTGATAAATGACACAGTGATTGTAACCATTGTGTAATAAATGACACAGTGATAAATGACACAGTGATTGTATTGTGTAATAAATGACACAGTGATTGTATTGTGTAATAAATGACACAGTGATAATATTTGACACAGTGATTGTGTGACAAATTGTAAATAAATGACACAGTGATAAATGACACAGTGATTGTATTGTGTAATAAATGACACAGTGATTGTATTGTGTAATAAATGACACAGTGATTGTATTGTGTAATTATGTTAATGTAATAAATGACAACAGTGATTGTATTGTGTAATAAATGACACAAAGTGATTGTATTGTGTAATAAATGACACGAGTGATAAATGGACACAGTGATTGTACAGTGTAATAAATGACACAGTGATAAAATGACACAGTGATTGTATTGTGTAATAAATGACACAGTGATTGTATTGTGTAATAAATGACACAGTGATTGTATTGTGTAATAAATGACACAGTGATTGTATTGTGTAATAAATGACACATTGATTGTATTGTGTAATAAATGACACAGTGATAAATGACACAGTGATTGTACAGTGTAATAAATGACACAGTGATAAATGACACAGTGATTGTATTGTGTAATAAATGACACAGTGATAAATGACACAGTGATTGTATTGTGTAATAAATGACACAGTGATTGTATTGTGTAATAAATGACACAGTGATAAATGACACAGTGATTGTACAGTGTAATAAATGACACAGTGATAAATGACACAGTGATTGTATTGTGTAATAAATGACACAGTGATTGTATTGTGTAATAAATGACACAGTGATTGTATTGTGTAATAAATGACACAGTGATAAATGACACAGTGATTGTATTGTGTAATAAATGACACAGTGATAAATGACACAGTGATTGTATTGTGTAATAAATGACACAGTGATTGTATTGTGTAATAAATGACACAGTGATAAATGACACAGTGATTGTACAGTGTAATAAATGACACAGTGATAAATGACACAGTGATTGTACAGTGTAATAAATGACACTGTGATAAATGACACAGTGATTGTATTGTGTAATAAATGACACAGTGATTGTATTGTGTAATAAATGACACAGTGATAAATGACACAGTGATTGTATTGTGTAATAAATGACACAGTGATAAATGACACAGTGATTGTATTGTGTAATAAATGACACAGTGATTGTATTGTGTAATAAATGACACAGTGATAAATGACACAGTGATTGTACAGTGTAATAAATGACACAGTGATAAATGACACAGTGATTGTACAGTGTAATAAATGACACAGTGATAAATGACACAGTGATTGTACAGTGTAATAAATGACAGTGATTGTATTGTGTAATAAATGACACAGTGATAAATGACACAGTGATTGTATTGTGTAATAAATGACACAGTGATAAATGACACAGTGATTGTATTGTGTAATAAATGACACAGTGATTGTATTGTGTAATAAATGACACAGTGATAAATGACACAGTGATTGTATTGTGTAATAAATGACACAGTGATTGTATTGTGTAATAAATGACACAGTGATAAATGACACAGTGATTGTATTGTGTAATAAATGACACAGTGATTGTATTGTGTAATAAATGACACAGTGATAAATGACACAGTGATTGTATTGTGTAATAAATGACACAGTGATAAATGACACAGTGATTGTATTGTGTAATAAATGACACAGTGATTGTATTGTGTAATAAATGACACAGTGATAAATGACACAGTGATTGTATTGTGTAATAAATGACACAGTGATTGTATTGTGTAATAAATGACACAGTGATTGTATTGTGTAATAAATGACACAGTGATAAATGACACAGTGATTGTATTAATAATGACACAGTGATTGTATTGTAATAAATGACACAGTGATAAATGACACAGTGATTGTATTGTGTAATAAATGACACAGTGATTGTATTGTGTAATAAATGACACAGTGATAAATGACACAGTGATTGTATTGTGTAATAAATGACACAGTGATTGTATTGTGTAATAAATGACACAGTGATAAATGACACAGTGATTGTATTGTGTAATAAATGACACAGTGATAAATGACACAGTGATTGTATTGTGTAATAAATGACACAGTGATTGTATTGTGTAATAAATGACACAGTGATAAATGACACAGTGATTGTATTGTGTAATAAATGACACAGTGATTGTATTGTGTAATAAATGACACAGTGATAAATGACACAGTGATTGTATTGTGTAATAAATGACACAGTGATTGTATTGTGTAATAAATGACACAGTGATAAATGACACAGTGATTGTATGGTGTAATAAATAACACAGTGATTGTATTGTGTAATAAATGACACAGTGATAAATGACACAGTGATTGTACAGTGTAATAAATGACACAGTGATAAATGACACAGTGATTGTACAGTGTAATAAATGACACAATGATAAATGACACAGTGATTTTATTGTGCAATGTATGATGATTCCTGAAGTTTGTATGACTGCGCTTTTACAAAATATTGTACCCAAGGTAGATTTAAATTTTACAAAAAACTGTAAGTAAATCCATGTATTTCAGTTTCCATCAAATTTTAAATAATCAGTAAAATGCACCAAAAAGTATCAGAAACATTAGGATTTAATTTGATCTACGCAAAGAAAGAAGAATTAGTATTAATGGAGCCCTGTCTTGCTTACTGTCTGGCCATGTAAAAAAAAAATTTGAATTTGAGCACAATAACTTGTTTACATGTGGGCGGCAAATATTATATAGTGCTGTATAATGCCATAGTGACATTTAAAAAATACTTTGATGCTAAAACTGATAGATAAACTGGGCAAAAGTAAATGGTTTTTATTTTATCTGATTGAAAATCTGAAAAACCAGCTCTGAAGGAATAAATGTGTTAAATTTTTTTTTTGTAAAATAATACATGTAACATATTGATGATGTTTTAATAGGTGCTGAAGCTATGAGAGTTGAATTTGATAGGCATTGCTCCACTGAAAGAAGACATGACCCATTGACAATTATGGATGGAACAGGAAGAACTGTTGCTGTCAGATCAGGTTTGTGGCATTATTGTACAGATTTGATGAACAGTATTTTTTGCTATTGTTTATGCATTGCATTTTCCTTAAATTTTTTCGCTTTGTTGGTAAATGACCTGACAACTCCTGTTAATGAAATATTCTTTACTTCTTTTATTTGTGTAAACTTTTTTGTTGGAAATGATGATAGAATGAGTTTTTTTTTCATTTTGAATTTTAATAGAAACTAGTGATCTGATTGAGTCATGGTATTTATTTACTGGTCATTTTTTTTTTAATTTTAGGCAGAGAATGGTCTGATTGGTTCCAAGAACTGAGGATCCCTGGAGATGAACTAAAATGGAAGTTTACTAGCGATGGTTCAGTTAATGGATGGGGATGGTACTTCACAGTTTATCCAATCATGCCAGCAGCTGCTCCCTTGGATACTCTCTCAGACCGGACAATTTTGTCTCGGCCATCCATAGATTTGGTCACTTGCTTACTTGACTTCAAACTGGAGGTGTCTCTGGATAGAAACATAATTCCTAGACTGGCTGCAGCTCTAGCTGCCTGCGCCCAGCTCAGCTGTTTAGGTCAGTCTTATCAATCATTATGATTCTAATTTTAAAAAAAGATTTTATCTAGAAATACACTTTGCATAATTATTAGCACATTGAGACATTTTTTTTCAAAAAGAAAGTGAAATGCCAAAGTAAAATTTTGAAAATGCCAACACTGATTGGAGTTGGGTGGGATGCCTTTGGCATCAGTCTTCTGTTCAGAATTACTAAGTGTATTGAAAATGAGAGTTATTTTGCCTAAGTATCAGAGCAAAGATTGATGTTATTTCAATACATCTACATACAGCAACCTTTGTGAATGAGACCTTTTCAATATTTGTGAGTCACCAGTAAAGAAAGAAAAGAAAAAATTTATTTTATGAATTCTCAAGTTTTTTTTTGACTTGATGCACTCTAAATCAGCTTGTGACCCCTTTGGTTGGTAACACACACTTTTAGAACCGCTGAGTTCAAGGCATTTGAAACATTTTCTCTGATTATATTCCATTATTAATTAGAGTATACAGTGGGTATTCGGTTAACGAACTTAATCCGTTCCACAATTATGTTCGCTATCCGAATCGTTCATTAACCGATCATCGATTTACCATATATGTTAATGGAAATTCGATTAATTCGTTCTGGAGATCCTAAAAATTAAATTAAAAAAAAATTGTCATGTACAAGAATAATTTCTTAGTAGGTTTATTTATTACAAATATGATACATACATATAGTCTTGCTTATTAATCAGTCATTTTCCTTTCTTTGGGCGTTAAAGAACATGTCCAATGTCGGTTGTTTTTCTCTTTCCTTTAGGACTTTCAGGAAATGATTGATAGCAATGTTGTTGTAGAGATCAGCAACCCTATTGACATCAGCTTGTTTAATGCCAGATCTCCTTTTAAATTTTGTAAACCAGCCAGTGGTAGCCTTGAATTCTAGATTTTCGGAGGACGAGCCTGGAGTTTGTTCTTTCAATTTCTCAAAAATCTCTCCAGTCTTCTCTTGAATGATGGCCATTCTAGTAACATCTCTTTTCAACTCCCGTTCATTAATCCAAACTAAAAGCAAACTCTCGATTTTATCATGGATAACACTTTTTTTTGCTTCTCAGATGTAATTTTCGTTACTCCTTTAGCGGCTTGAGTCTTCTTGATGATATCTTTTTTAGCTAGCATTGTGCCTACAATAGACCTGTTCAAGCCGTACTGCCTGGTAACATCAGTCATTATTTGTCCACTCTCTAATTTAGTTATAATCTCTTGTTTGGTTTTTATGGTGAGCACAGTTCTTGACACTCCACTCTTTTCAGGTCCAACAATATTTTCAAATTTTTAGGGTTTTTTTTATAAGGCGTTTAGAGAATGCACGTACGAAAACCACAAGGACATAAACCAACTACACATGTATGGTAAACTATTGACGATGTGTCTACGCGTCGTATGGCGCTGCCTCACTGCGACGTAGTATGAATGATGACGTGTCAGCGCAGCGCACATCCATTTTCAGGACAAATTGAGGACTGATGTCGGGTGTTCCGCGAGCCGAGACGTTTTCGTTAGAATTAGTTTTTGTTCGTTATCCGAATTTTGTTCGTTGTCCGAACACAAAAATCTTTCCGGAAAGTGTTCGTTGTCCGATTTGTTCGCTGTCCGAACAGTTCGTTAACCGAATACCCACTGTACAGTGCTTTTAAACAAGGGACTTCACCAATGTTATTATGATTAAGAAATATTTCATCATTCAAAATTTCCATTTTATTTAAGTGAAATGATTTAACAAACAATTTATAAGAGGTCTAAGATAAATTTCAAAGTTCTGAAGACCTCCATATACTGGTGTTTGTTTTACAAATATTGCATTGTCTTATATTATATGCCAGTTTACTCTTAACAAAAAAAAAAAACTTCTTAATTATCATTCATTAAAACTTGTTTATGGATAAGTTAAAAAAAAATCATCCAACTTCAGTTGAAAAGAAATAAGTAAAAAAAAAAATGTTATGGTATTGACAATGGACTTGAATCTCTAAGTGTATTGAAATTTTATTGAAATAATTAGAAATGACTTGGTTACCTTAGAATCTGCTGTTTTGATGCTTTTTCTGAAATTCTACTTTAAATATTCTTATATTATTGAAAGTTTTACAAAATGTCTATATCACTGATTAAATAACTATATTGTTCTATCCGTATTTTATTGTTGAATTGACAGGAGCCAATCAACGAATGTGGGCATTACATAAACTTCGCAAGCTGATGGCTGCTAATTTTGGAAACTTGATAAACATCAATGCTCTGCTGTCTAGTCCTACAGCTGATAGCCCTGAAGAAGTGCCACGCCCATATCCACTTGTAAGTTGTTTTATTTCTTCCAATATTGTCATTTTCTTTAAGAAAAAGGTCAACATTTAACTGGATTCTTTACATAAATAATTTTTAATTAACTTTATCTTTTTATTTCTCACCAGTCAATGAGTAGTTCTGCCCTGGCTTCTTTAGTAAAAGGTTTACCTGAAGCTCTTCAGAGACAATATGAATATGAAGATTCTATAGTTAGAAGTGGTAAGCACCTGATGCACAGCCCATTTTTCAAAGTAAGTATTACTTAGAATTTTCAAAATCTTTTTATGGTTAGTTTATGATTGCTTACGTTTGATTCATAGATGTCAATTATTAAAATTTTGTTCTTTACAAATATTTTATTCAAACAGGTTTTGGTGGCATTGGCTTGTGACCTCGGCCTTGACACAATGTCCTGTTGTGGTGAAGCCCACAAGTGGGCCTGGTTTCGCAGATACTGTAACGCAGCAAGAGTTGCGGCTGCCATGATGAAGAGAACTGCCCTGCCCTTGCAGTTTACAGAGGAAGTGATGAAGAAGATACAAGACATTGCCAACGACAGCTCTAGCACCAGTCGCATGCATGAGATGCATGATAGTTTTGGTCAGGAGCAGGATGAGCAACTTCTGCAATGGATGAATAGGTTAGGGACATTTTTGATCAGTGCATGTATCTGGTATTCTGTATTTATCATTGAAAAATACACTTTAATGATCTCATTTTATTTCTAGGAAACCAGATGGTTATGTTTGACATTGTCCTAGAGGAGGCTTTTAGTGTTCAGATTTGGGTTGTTGGGTCACAACCACAGAGGACAACTGGGGCGGTGTTGAAGAGGCTATAAGTGAAGGTTTTGCCTCTAAGCTGTGATCGTTAGCTTCTTTTGAAGCCAGTACAGTTGATTGGAGGGGAACAAACTTTGTTTGCAGTGACAGCTGATGGAAAGGTAAGGCATCAACATGTATTTATATTCAACTTGGTAGTACATTACTTAAGTGAAAATGCACACAACTCATTGATCTCAGTGAATTCTGTGTTTTATCATAATTTTTTTTTTTTAATTTTTATTTAATGATTAAAAAGGATTTTCTCCAATTTAATTGTTAATTTTCTTTAGTGAGACAATCTTTGTCAAATTTATAGTTTTTATGAATATTAAGATTATACTTTTACTTATGCATTTAATTACCAGCGTTCAATCATTTCATTTCTGTAGGTGTATGGTACACTGGGTATGGGAGCAGATGGAAGACTTTAGGTGGGGGGAACAGACTCTATGTAATTACGCCTACACTTCTTGAATCTATTCAACATGTATGTTCATCTAAAAATTGGCTGTGAACTCTGGTGGCAAACACTGCCTGGCGCTGTCATCAGAAGGAGAAGTTTATTCTTGGGGTGAAGGAGAAGATGGCAAACTTGGTCACGGTAACCGAAGGTAAGTCATGTCATTAAAATAATTATGCTTCACTTATAGATTAATTTACACAAGAAACTTTTGACTCACTATTTTCAATTGTTCAGCATTATCTTTACTTTTTACTTTTCTTTTTAATATTTACTTTATAATTCAGATTATTAATTCCAATTTTAATACATTTCTATGATAAGTTTATTTTAAATAAAAACCAAAGATCATTGATTGCAAGTATTTTATTAAAACTAGTCCTTGTGATCGACCAAGAGTGATTGAATCTTTAAGAGGCAAAGAAATAACAGACATAGCTGCTGGAGGCGCACACTCTGCCTGCATCACAAGTAGTGGAGAGTTGTACACCTGGGGTAAAGGTCGCTATGGCCGCTTGGGACATGGAGACTCTGAAGACCAATCAAGACCAAAACTGGTTGGCAAATATAATTACTACCATTAAAAACTAAGTTTTATTACAGCTGTTGGCAACTGGAAGGAAAAAAAATTAAAATTTTTTTAAAAAATTAAAAATTAATAAATTAAAATATTATAGTTATTTTTAATGGGGGTTATAATAAAATTTTAAATAAATTAATAATTTTTGTGAATCTGGTGTTAGTGAAGGAAAATTTTGGGGATCCAGAACAATGAACAATTGAATAGCTTTAAAAATTTCTGCTATCTTAGAAAAAATTAAGAAAATTAATAAATTAAATATTAAACAATAAAATTTATTCATGTCACAAACTGCTTAACATACTAAAATAGAGTGTTTAATGAAATAAACACCTTTGGATTAAATAAATTAATAATACAGTCTTCATTAGATATATCGCATAGGCATGTGGTGTGCAAGGCAGCTTTTGACAAGCTATGGACGAACTGTTAAGTTGAATGTATTTGTTTACCACTGCGGTCAAGGTTTTCATTCAATATTCAACATCCTGATATCAAAGTATAACTGTGTTTGAACAATGTTTGTATAGTTTTTTTTTCAATCTATTAAATTTTTTTTTGATACTGGAAGTAAAAAAATCCTTAGACTGGAGATGAATTATTAGGCCATGCACGTGATAAGGTTTTGGAAAAGCACCACAGGAAATATAGCAGGGACTTAAAACATGATCTGTATTATCCCTTGGTCCTCACCGGAGATCGAACCAGGGACTTTTAGGTCAACAGTTAAGTGCAGTACCGCATGACCCCCTTCCCATCTTGGCTGGTAAAATTTCTAGTTTTGAGATTTTTGAAAGCTATTACAAATGGCTGGATAATGTACGGACGATGCAGTAAATATGAATGAAAATCTTTTCAGGAATATTTACAAAGGTGAAAAATGTTGATCTCCTTTATATTTATTATCCTTCAATTTTATTGTTATTACCAAACATAAGAAGATTGAAGACATGGCTATTTGTGGGTAATTTATCCATACAATAAAAATATTAAAGACAACAAATAAAGGATAAAGCTAGTCTTTTAAATCATAGTACCCATATCAAGACCTAAATTTTGGCTTGGCATAAGAAAAGAATTACCTCTGCCTGATGAAAAAGCCATGTAAAAACTTTATTCATTTTTCAAAAAGTCTCATCTGTCACAGCTATTACAACATTGTAAAATGCTCTACTTTAAATAGAAACTTCTCCTCATCTTGCTGAAACAATTTAAAATCCATTAACTACCTTCTGACAAACAAGAGCAAAGGCCACATTGACATTTTTTATGCTCACTTTATTTTTTTTAAACTAAAATACTTTTTGTTCAAATTTTAACACTGTCAAATTAATCAAGAATTGTCGAGATTGAAAAAAATCTTTATACGTTCGTTTTATGAAATTCTCTGATCATAATATTACGAATAGTCTTATACTTAAACAAATATTTACATGGGGGTCCGAGAATTTAAAAACATTAAATTTCGGGGTCCCTGAGGTAAAAAGTTTGATGACCACTGTTTGCTTGTTTGTTTTTTATTAAAATACATCATCTAGATTTTTTTAAATTTACATATTTTCCTTTCAGCTTGAAGCACTGAAAGACTACAGAGTCATAGATGTAGCTTGTGGCAGTGGTGATGCTCAGACTTTATGTATCACAGATGATGACAGTGTCTGGTCTTGGGGAGATGGAGATTACGGGAAACTTGGTTTGTAAAAAGTTTATTTGTTATCCACTGTACAGTAGGGTGGAGTGAAAAAAACTTTTTTTTAATTTTTTCTTCTAATAGCTCAAAATAGTTGCCAAATAGTCTAAGAAGTTATGGCCTAAAATATCAATGATCCTGACTAATTGTAAATTGTTAAATTGTTAATTCATAAACATTACGAATATATCTACTGAGATGTTGATTTCATTCAAAATTGTTATAATGCTTTAAAGTTTGTATCCTTTAAAATTTGAAGGCCTTCGGGGCACCGGTAAACGTTACACTACATAAAAGATATTTTAGGCCATAACTACTCAGACCATTTGGCAACCATTTTGAGCTATTAGAATAAAAAATTAAAAAAAAAAGTTTTTTTCACTCCACCCTACTGTACAGCTCAGAGGTTGTTAAATTTCCCACTGCAAAACCTTTTTATTAACTTCTTATGTTTAATTCTACTTTTTATAGACATGTGCATAATTTTTTAAGCATTATTGATCAAGGGGATGACATCAAAATCTGGGGATCATTAAAAAATAAAGTTCCCCTAAGGGCTCATAGGGGCAGATGAAGTGTTAGATTCATCTGTTCAGTTGCCACAGCATATTTTGGGATTGTGTGGCTAGCACAACACCCAGCAGCCTTTGGGGGAACGCTGGATGGGGGGGGTATGGTGGCTAGCACAACACCCAGCAGCCTTTACTCAACTTAAATCCAGGTGCTCATTTAAAGCTGGGTAGACTGGGTAACTTCCACCGGGACCTGGAAAAATCCCAAGGTTCTCACTGAGGCTCAAACCCTGGATCCCTCTTGACAGTCGAGAGCAGGACCACCTGTCAACTTAAAGGTTGACCAGGTAAAGAAATATAAGAAAAGAAAATACACAATGTATAAGACAGACAAGATATAAGGAAGTCTTCATAATGAAAGTTTAGCCTAAAGGGCTTTTGGGAACAATGAAGGGAAACATCAAAACACTAAAATTCATAAAAAGAAAATCCATACTTTACATGTATAATGCAAAGAAACGAACACTGACTAGAAACTGCTCTGTCACATTGCTGTTTGTTGCTTTTCTCAAAGAAAATTACTGATAAGAATATTTGAAAAACTGTAAAAAGTTTATGTTTTTGTTAGACCAGAAGAAGCCTACAGTTTAATCACATCATTGATAAACTTGCATATATTGTAGGTTTATTTAAACCTATGTATGAATTAAATATAGGAAAAACTGAGGGTAACAGTTAATATTTTCTGACATGTGCTGACAAGTTAACTGTTAAAACTGAAAATTATTTTCTGGCTATATGAATTATAGGGAGGTTTATTAGAAGCAACAAAGATGAATTTCTGCTTCACAGTTTGTAGTTTTTTTTACACAAAACATTTTAATACTTTTACTACAGATGTATTATTGTTTTACATTTGATACAAAATCATATGGATAGATTTGCTATCCCTTTGCAGCTAACGCTGTAACATCTACAGAATCAGTATGTCTGGGTATTCGTAAATTATATCATTCAGGAATGAAGAAATAAAATATCTCATGAGGTTTATAATTAAATGAAAGAAATTTGGATTTCAACTATTTAAAACATTTCATATGATTAGAACCATATTTCGATTCTGTGTGCCACCAAGTATAAAAAAGATTTTAAGTGTGCCATGAATTGAAAAAGGTTACAGAACCCTGGTACCTATACCATCAGCTTTTCATTATCATTAGTTTTATACCCAGGGGTCTAGGGGGACACAATGGCCATCTAGTCAAGAGCCTGACTACCATTTATAAATGGTCACGATTGAAAACCAAAATTTTTCAAGTTAAGAAATTGTTCTAGCTTTTATTAACGAAACTGCTAAAATTATTCCTGCACAGGTCGTGGTGGAAGTGATGGCTGTAAAGTTCCCATGAAGGTGGAGGCTCTCCAAGGTCTGGGTGTTATGAAAGTTGAGTGTGGTTCTCAGTTCTCAGTGGCTCTTACAAGATCAGGAGCTGTTTATACTTGGTGAGTTTTTGGTTTTTCATCTGGTCATACTTGGTTTACTATTGATTTATAATTGTTATTTGAGTTTAATTAGGGAAATATGATTTTGTTTCTGTAAGTTATTTTAAAAGCATTCAATTACACATCATTCTTGAAACAGGGGTAAGGGAGACTATCACAGACTTGGCCATGGAACAGACGATCATGTGAGGAGGCCTAGAAGAGTTACTGCCCTCCAGGGGAAGAAAGTGATTGATGTGGCATGTGGCTCACTACATTGTGTTGTGTGCACTGAAACAGGTTTGATCTTATTGTAGATGTATTTGACTTGTCTCTTTAGTCTAATGTATCTGGAAAATAGTGCCATTTTTAAGTAGGTAAATTAGTCATTTTCAGAATTACCGTAGATACTCGTGTATACGTTGAAAAATTTATGCCTTAAAATTTACTGAAAAAAACATTGTCGACTTATTCGTGAGCAATACAATATTCCATAGAATTTGGGTAACGACATTGTACACTCAACACCACAAGGCAATGCAGACAATGGCGGTAAACAGAAACAAACTCAACATTCATTTGGCGCAGCATTTTGCAGCTCTTTTAAATTTGCATTGAATTGTTTCTGTACCTACCGCATATCTAATTTTCTAATAGCATCTAGACTTCTAATCTAAATGAGGCGAAGTGGCTGGATAGTTCAGTTGGTAGAGTGTTTGCAATGCGATCGTGAGAGTTGGAATCTGGTCACCCCATGCTTATCGGTTGGTGCCTTGTGCATAATGATAAAGTGCGTTAAATGCAAATTTAAATGAAATTACGTAAAATTCCAGTGGTATAATTATGATATTTAAAGACTATGATAGTTGTCAAGTTTTACCTTCGACTTATGCGCGGTCATAACAAATTTTGTAATTTTAGGCTTAAAAAATTATCTCGACTTATCTGCAAGATCGACTTATACACAAGTATCTACTAGTAATTTTCCATTATGGGAAAAAATAATACATGTACCATACTGTATCTGATTCAATAAAAATTTTAAGAGAAAAGTTGAATTTATTTTTTAAAAGTCTTAGAATATTGTAATGGTATATTGGTATATTGTTTACTCTCTTACTGTTTTTATGTAGCTTTGCCTTGAAATGTAGCATTGTCTTGAAACTCTTTTTTTATTTTGTGTTTTGAATGTTTGATTAAATTTTCATACATATATTCTGTGCTTTAAAAATTATTTCTTCAAAAAAATGTATTCCTTTTAATTCCCATATTTCTATGTAATGAAAATTTATAATACAGGTGATGTCTTTACCTGGGGTGATAATGATGAAGGTCAGTTGGGTGATGGAACTACGAATGCCATCCAGAGACCCAGACTTGTGGCAGCTTTACAGGGTCAGTAGTGCAACATTATATATAAATAGATTGCTGTGAATGATTTAATTGCATAAGATCATCCAATTCTAATCCTAGTAATATTTAAGCATAACTAAATACTTGGAAACCATTGACCATTACATTCTCAAACTATTTCAGAATTACTTTTTAATGAAAAAGAAAAAAAGAAATCCAAATGTGCAAGATTATTTTGATAATAATTTATATGTTGTAGGCAAAAAAATAAACAGAGTAGCTTGTGGCTCAGCTCACAGCTTAGCCTGGTCAACACATAAACCTGTGAGCGCAGGTAGACTGCCTACGACTGTCCCAATGGAGTTCAACCACCTCCAGGTAAAATTTAAATTGTTAAAGAAAAAAATGGTGAACTAATAAGTTGTATTGATTATAATTATTTGAAAATCTGTATCTTAAAATATTTAAAACCAAAACTTGTTTTGAAAAGAAATTTTCTTTGCTTACATTTGTATAATTATTTATTATTTTTAGTAATCAGAGATATCTCATTATGCAATTAATTAAATTAAATTTTGATAATATATATTTATTTTCTGTTCAATGTGAAATAGATTCTTACCTTTCTTTTTCTCCAGTGTATTGAAATGTCCGTGTTAAGAAATCGTTTGGTTCTACTGCACCACTTTTCAGAACTCTTCTGTCCATGTATACCAATGGTACATCTTCAAGAAAATGGATCATCGACTGGAAAAGAAGAATTATCAACTGGATTAGATTCCCTAAGAGGAATTCTTGTTTCATCAGCAAAAGTAAACCATTTGTTTAACTCTAAATGAAATTTTGTAATTAATGTACTTAAAATAATTTTATATATATATATTCTGCTGAAATTTTTATTCAGTTACAAAAGATGTACATAAACCTCTGTAACGTTATTATGTTTTACTTTACAATTTACAAGGCGTAGGATTGCCAAATGTTACGTTCACAATTCTCTAATATATATATCAACACCAACACTTGGTATATGAACGAAAGATCAAAACTTTAATGGTTACTAACATAGATGAATAGGTATGCAATATATAATATAAGTCCTTGTCTAGTTATGTCTTTACGTCTACTACTACACTACAATCTACAACTACTACCCAGGGCTGTCTACACCGAACTAACTCATAGAATCTTAGAACTACCTACACTACTCTAACTACGTCTAACTCGTATGACTTCCAGCACCGTACTACTAAAGAAGTCCAAGGTCACTAGCATCCTGTCAAAACATCAGGTCAAGCTACGGTCGGGGGGGGGGTGACAAACGATACTACAAAATATTTTAACTGCTGGGACCTCGCCCCAGTGGTGAACCTGGAATGTGCAGAATGATCGTTAGGATGGGGCGTTAGTACACGGGAGGGGGTGGGGGTTAATTCTACACAAAATCTACACGTCACAACCTCTTTTTCTGGACACTACGCTACAAAAATAAATAACATGTTGAAAACCATAGTATAGGATTTAATTGGCTCTTAAATTTGAAAGGGCTTTGATGTTGAGGTGTCTTCGATCACTTGTAAATTTGTATCATTATATTATGTTTTACCATGTTCATTGAATAATCTTTATAAAAAAATCTTGTAAATTGTGCAATGAGTTTTTTTTTAATATATTTTTTATTCAATATTTTTCATTATTACAAGCGATTATTAAATGTTCAAATATTATTTCCACTGAAACCATTTAGGAAGCAGCTTTTCGTAAAGTTGTTCAAGCCACTATGGTCAGAGACAAACAACATGGACCAGTCATTGAGCTTAACAGAATACAGGTGAGCCATGAGGTTATTGCAACAACTAGTAGGCACAATCATTTCTGTGAACTTGAATTGAGTCACATCAAAGTGAACTATTAGTTTTTTTTAAATAGAATTTCATTAAAAGATTTTCAGAATATACCATTTATTTAAAATGTTGGCAATTTTTATCTAGCCTTTAATAATGCCCATGTTGTTCTGCATGAGTTATTACAAATATGCTTTTCTTGATTTATAAAACAACAAAAAATCCAATTTAAATCTGGTTAAAAAATAAATTTTTGATGTTAACCATTTAAATGTACAAGAATTTTTTTCTGAATGAAAGAAATTAATAATAATTTAGATTGTTTATATTTTGAATGCTTAAAATAATTTATTATAATTTATATTACAAATCAAACTTCTGTTATTGCAATGTGGGACTTTATTGTCTCTGTCCAGGTGAAGAGATCAAGAATCAAAGGTGGTTTGGCTGGACCAGAAGGTCTCAAGTCAGTGTTTGGCCAAATGTCTCAACGTCTGTCACTTCTGACCTCTGAAAGCTTAATGTTACCACACAGAGTTTGGAAAGTCAAGTTTGTTGGTGAGCAACTGATGTCACTTTCAGATCATTATTCAGCAATAATTGAAAGTTCTGTATTACTTGTCAAATTTAAAAATAATGATGTATTATACATGATATTATTGTTGTGGTCTGATGTTGACAGGTGAAGGTGTGGATGATTGTGGTGGAGGCTATAGTGAGTCTATTGTAGAAATGTGTGAAGAACTGCAGAATGGGTCAGTCCCATTGCTGATTGTGACACCCAATGGCAGAGATGAGTCTGGTGCAAACAGAGATTGTTACCTCTTGAACCCATCACTTCATCAGCCGGTCTATCAGAGAATGTTCAAATTTTTAGGTAGGTTTGATACTCTGTCACACAGGTTTTTGACTTGAAATTTAGAAACTATACATGAACACGTTTAAAACCTTTTTATTAAATGTAAACTGCTATCTTGGATGAAGAAATTTTTTTTGCCAGGAATTCTGATTGGTATAGCCATACGTAGTGGGAGTCCATTGAGTTTAAATATTGCAGAGGCAACATGGAAACAACTGGCCGGAATGTCATTAGGTATATCTGACCTGTCAGAAATTGATAAAGATTTTATACCTGGTAAGAAATTTTATTCCAGTTTTTTTATTTGCTTTGCTTAGAAACTCTTAAGGGGGTGGAAGATGATTTCATAATCAATTTTATCCGGTAGAAAATATTCACTCAAAAGACTGAAAAAAAAATAATTAAAATACATGTATTACTCTTTTTAATGCATTGGTTTCAATTGTGCAAGTATTGTGTTCATTTAGAAAAGGATACTTTTGTTTACTAGGTCAGTGCACTTGGTTGACTTGAGACATTTCACTTTAATTTTGTAATAGTTAAGTTGGATTATTCATCTTTCTATTCTTCAGGTCTGATGTGTATCAAAGAAATGGATGATGAGGCACTACGGGGTGCGGAGATGCCTTTCAGCATTCCTAGTGCCACTGGACAAGAGATTCACCTAAGTCATAAGTATTCTAGAATTACACCTGAGAACAGAGCAGAATATGTGAAGCTGGCCATGGAACACAGGTGAAGTAACCTGCATTCATATTGAAAACTGAGATTAGATTTGTTCATAATCTTTACTGAACCTTAATCAAACAACATTCATCTGAATTCTTTCTCAGGTTTTTGATGTGTTGCTGTTTGCTACTTAGAAACCTTTTTATTTTTAAAAAATAAAAGGGGTATCATACATTAAAATAAAAGGTGTATCATACATTAAAATAAAAGGGGTATCATACATTAAAATAAAAGGTGTATCATACATTAAAATAAAAGGTGTATCATACATTAAAATTTCATCTAATAGTTCCATTGATTTAATTTTTTTTTTTCATTATCATACATTAATAAATCTCAAGTCAAGAAATTGTTCTATATTTATCTTTCTGGTTATCCAGATTTTGTTATTATTATATTTTATTTGGATGATAACCTGAATGAAAATGTAAATCCTTTACCTGTGCAGGCTGCATGAGTTTGATGAGCAGGTGAGGTGGGTGAGAGAAGGTATGGCCAAAGTTGTCCCTGTACCCCTCCTATCACTGTTCACTGGATACGAGCTAGAGACTATGGTGAGGAAATAGAACACCTCGTGTAAACTGTTTGACATTTCTCTCTTGAAAAATCTCAGTAAACTTATGATTTCATTTTCCTATATATTCCCTTTTTTTATTATCTAAAATAGTTGTTTGTTATTCAGCTCATTGACATTCTGTTGTTAGCTTCAATGAAAACTTTTGTTTTTTACAACTGAATTGTAGTTAAATATTTATTAAATCAATTCAATCAAATAGTAATTATTCAGAACCTAATGTTACATGATGATAGCTGCTGTCTTAGTGAATAGTTTTATTTGTGTTACTCTGTTTGTGTCTAGGCCTGTGGGAGTCAGGATATTCCCCTGAGTCTGCTCAAGTCAGTTGCCACCTACAAAGGAATAGAACCAAATGCTCCACTTATACAATGGTTCTGGGAGGTCATGGATGAGTTTACCAATGCTGAACGCTCTCTGTTCCTGCGTTTTGTCTGGGGCCGCACTAGACTACCTCGAACTATAGCAGATTTTAGAGGCAGAGACTTTGTTCTTCAGGTATAGAACTAGCTAATATATTGCATTTCCAAGAATTTCTCTTTGAGAACTGAGATGAAATATGTTTCTTCTATTAGATAACTCAGTTTGCTTTAGTTAGATACAGTACATAATTGTGTTGACTAGAAAAATAAAATGTTTGCAAAATTATTAGACAGTTTACAAACATATTTTCCCAATTAAAAAAGATATGAAACATAGTACATCTATTTATTTAAATTAGAAGAAATTCAGGAATTCTACTCTTTTATAAATTGTGTTTATCATTTTTTTTTTATGTTCAACATCGTTTTTTATTTACTATGACTATAAATAAACTGGCAATTTAGGATAACAGTTAAAGGGGCAATGTGTTGTTCATGTTAAAGTAATATGTTTGATTTGATATAACTGGCAATACCTAGTTTATTTGGTACACTTCTTATAATATGTGATGTAGGGTCTGTGATGTAGTATTCAGTTGCCACCTGTAGGCATCATGCTCATTAGCCGGCACTGACTAGTTTCTATGATATGTCATTTTGATACAAGGTGTAGTACTGTGCTGCTACTGCTTGCAGAAAGGGCTGGGACATGTGATGCAGGATCTGGTTGCTGCCTGTAAACAGGGCTTTGGTTTAGAGATTAGTTTGAGTAGTATACTTGCTGCAGTTGACATGTAACTTAGTAGATGTTTAAAAGTAGACAGGATTAGACATTGACTTGGTTGTTCCAAGTTTATATTTATTTTGTACATATTGGTTTCTTCATGTGTTACAAGCTAATAATGTACGTTACAGGACCTTCTGTGATAATAGAATGGTTCCATTATATTATTCTAAAAAAGTATTTTATGTTTATGTTTTTTTTATCTTGTAATTGATATAAGATTATTTAATAGATGTATTCCTTCCTTTTAAAATGTTTTTTTGCAATTGTAATTAGTTACTACAAGTCATATAAATATTTAGAAAGCTTTATGTAGTCTTTAATTCATTGATCTATTTCATCCACCCGCAATCAGGTATTGGACAAGTACAACCCACCTGATAACTTCCTACCAGAAAGCTACACCTGCTTCTTTCTGCTGAAGATGCCAAGATACTCCTGCCAGGCTGTTCTCAGAGAGAAACTCAAGTATGCTGTTCATTTCTGTAAGTCTATTGACACTGATGATTATGCCAGGGTTGCTCTCACTGGTGATGCTTTAGATGAAGACACACCAGAGGCCAGTGAAGTCCACCAGATGGACAGTATGGAGAGTGAGGGAGAAATCATTGACTCTGATGCCAGTTAGAACTGAATCTTCAAATTGTTTTTGTGTTGAACTAGCAGGTCAGATAGCCAAGCATTACATTATTTTGAATGATAGAACCCAATTTTTTTTTTAATATGTGTATAAACAATAAAAAAAATATGATGGCCTGTTTTTGTGTGTGATGTTAAGCAATTTTGACAAGCTATGGACCACATTTAAACTAATCCTCCCCATCCCCTTCCCCATTGCTATGTTTACTAAACCTTACAAATATCAACTCAGAAACATTAATGTGTGTGTGAGACACCCCCCCTCCTTCCCAGTAGTACAAGCTGTAAATAATTCAATGTTTGTATTACACTCAAACAGTTCCAGACTGCACCACTCTGTCCATTATGTCCTAAATTATATCTGATTAGATAAACAATAACAACATGAGTGAAGGCTGTTAACTGAAACTATTGTTGTTTGTTGTAAATAAGCTGAATTATTTATTTCTGCTGTGTAACTAGTCAGAAATGCAACTCATTGAATGATGATGTGATATCAACATATTCTCTAAATTATTACAAATATTGTTCAGTGTAAAGTGATTCTCTCGTTGTGTATGTTGTATTCAGAGAACATTAGATGAATGATTATTTTAAATAGATTGTTTATATTTGTCTTATTCAATGAAATGTGTATGAAGCTAGTGTTGCTGTGTTTACCATATTGAACAGTTCATACATCATATCCATTTTTTGCTGGAAATGAAATATATTTATGACATTCTGACATATGTATATATTCAGTTTCATTCTGTGCCAAGTCTGTACAAAGTCATTTTTTTCACCTTTTTTTTACATGTGGACATTTTCTTCTTAATTGCCATGTTATGTTTTTTTAAATAATTTGTAACATGTCTTATCATTTGCTTCTTTTTTTTATTTTAAAAATATTTCCAGTAATTTTTCATGTTTTAAGGTTTCATTTTGGTTCATCTTGTCATGTTTGTATATTTTGAAAAAAAATCATTTAATGCCACATTTTTTTCTTTAAATTGTTACAAATTTTCATGACATGAAAAACATTTAATGTGACTTGACAGCAGATGATATTCTAATGCCGGACATTTTCTTGGTAAACAGATGACTAGACAAATATTTCGTTGATTATTATTCTATCATTATAATGTGTGAGACATGCAGAAACCATGTTAAAATTAAGTGTATAGATTGAAATTCATAGATATTTTTGCCATCATAGAATTAGAAGTTAATGGGTGAATTGAGAAGATTTCAGAGAACTCTGATGATTAATAAAATGCTATCAAATCATTTTTTTTCTCAGCTGAATACATAAACTAATATCACCTTATGACATGCTACTAGCTGAATACATAAACTAATATCACCTTATGACATGCTACTAGCTGAATACATAAACTAATATCACCTTATGACATGCTACTAGCTGAATACATAAACTAATATCACCTTATGACATGCTACTAGCTGAATACATAAACTAATATCACCTTATGACATGCTACTAGCTGAATACATAAACTAATATCACCTTATGACATGCTACTAGCTGAATACATAAACTAATATCACCTTATGACATGCTACTAGCTGAATACATAAACTAATATCACCTTATGACATGCTACTAGCTGAATACATAAACTAATATCACCTTACTTATCCATACAGTAAAACTGGTAATTAAAAAATGACATCGTTGGTGACAATTATTGGAGACGAAGAATTATTACAATGTATCTTTTTAATGAACTGTGGTTTGTAATTGTTTCGACTTAATACTGTAGCTTAATTTATCTACTTAAACGTCTCTGAACAAATACACTCAGTTTTAAATGTAGATATTTATGTGAGCTATAAAAAGTGCTTTTTGTGTTGTGTCACAGCTGTCTTGTAATCTAAATAAAGCTTACTTGTATACACAGAGTTGCTGTAGATTGGTTGGACTTTGCTTCTAGATTTTATTTTTTTCTGACTCCTGTATTTGACTTTTTTTAAAGACTGGCCATTCCATGACCATAATAAAAAAAATGGGTGACATGTATATATTGACCTTGTGAACATTTTAATTAGGTGTGAGACCTACTGCAGATGTGAAATAAAATCATTCAATAAAAATGATTGCTTTAATTTTTATTTACAAATTTTATTTGTAATGTCTTTGTGTACATCTAGCTAATGTACATCTACTTAATGTACATCTGGTTAATGTACATCTGGTTAATGTGCAACTAGTGAATGTACAACTGGTTAATGTGTACAGTTAATTTATGTACAACTAGTGAATGTACATCTGGTTAATCTACATCTGGTTAATGTACATCTGGTTAATGTACATCTGGTTAATGTACATATGGTAAATGTACATCTAGTTAATGTACATCTGGTTAATGTACAACTAGTGAGTGTACATCTGGTTAATGTACATCTAGTTAATGTACATCTGGTTAATGTACAACTAGTGAATGTACATCTAGTTAATGTACAACTAGTGAATGTACATCTAGTTAATGTACATCTGGTTAATGTACAACTAGTGAATGTACATCTGGTTAATGTACAACTAGTGAATGTATGTACATCTAGTTAATGTAAAACTAGTGAATGTACATCTAGTTAATGTACATCTGGTTAATGTACAACTTAGTGAATGTACATCTGGTTAGTGTACATCTGGTTAATGTACATCTAGTTAATGTACATCTGGTTAATATACAACTAGTTGAATGTACATCTAGTTAATGTACAACTAGTGAATGTACATCTAGTGAATGTACATCTGGTTAATGTACAACTAGTGAATGTACATCTGGTTAATGTACAACTAGTGAATGTACATCTAGTTAATGTATAAAACTAGTGAATGTACATCTAGTTAATGTACATCTGGTTAATGTACAACTAGTGAATGTACATCTAGTTAATGTACATCTGGTTAATGTACTACTAGTGAATGTACATCTAGTTAATGTACATCTGGTTAATGTACATCTAGTTAATGTACAACTAGTGAATGTACATCTAGTTAATGTACATCTGGTTAATGTACATCTAGTTAATGTAACATCTGGATTAATGTAAATCTGGTGAATGTACATCTGGTTAATGTACATCTGGTTAATGTACAACTAGTGAATGTACATCTGGTTAATGTACATCTAGTTAATGTACAACTAGTGAATGTACAACTAGTGAATGTACATCTGGTTAATGTACATCTGGTTAATGTACATCTGGTTAATGTACATCTAGTTAATGTACATCTGGTTAATGTACAACTAGTGAATGTACATCTGGTTAGTGTACATCTGGTTAATGTACATCTAGTTAATGTACATCTGGTTAATATACAACTAGTGAATGTACATCTAGTTAATGTACAACTAGTGAATGTACATCTAGTTAATGTACATCTGGTTAATGTACAACTAGTGAATGTACATCTGGTTAATGTACATCTGGTTAATGTACAACTAGTGAATGTAGATCTAGTTAATGTACATCTGGTTAATGTACAACTAGTGAATGTACATCTGGTTAATGTACAACTAGTGAATGTAGATCTAGTTAATGTACATCTGGTTAATGTACAACTAGTGAATGTACATCTGGTTAATGTACAACTAGTGAATGTACATCTAGTTAATGTAAAACTAGTGAATGTACATCTAGTTAATGTACATCTGGTTAATGTACAACTAGTAAATGTACATCTAGTTAATGTACATCTGGTTAATGTACTACTAGTGAATGTACATCTAGTTAATGTACATCTGGTTAATGTACATCTAGTTAATGTACAACTAGTGAATGTACATCTAGTTAATGTACATCTGGTTAATGTACATCTAGTTAATGTACATCTGGTTAATGTACATCTGGTTAATGTACATCTGGTTAATGTACATCTGGTTAATGTACAACTAGTGAATGTACATCTGGGTAATGTACATCTAGTTAATGTACAACTAGTGAATGTACAACTAGTGAATGTACATCTGGTTAATGTACATCTGGTTAATGTACATCTGGTTAATGTACATCTGGTTAATGTACATATGGTTAATGTACAACTAGTGAATGTACATCTGGTTAGTGTACATCTGGTTAATGTACATCTAGTTAATGTACATCTGGTTAATATACAACTAGAGAATGTACATCTAGTTAATGTACAACTAGTGAATGTACATCTAGTTAATGTACATCTGGTTAATGTACAACTAGTGAATGTACATCTGGTTAATGTACAACTAGTGAATGTACATCTAGTTAATGTAAAACTAGTGAATGTACATCTAGTTAATGTACATCTGGTTAATGTACAACTCGTAAATGTACATCTAGTTAATGTACATCTGGTTAATGTACTACTAGTGAATGTACATCTAGTTAATGTACATCTGGTTAATGTACATCTAGTTAATGTACAACTAGTGAATGTACATCTAGTTAATGTACATCTGGTTAATGTACATCTGGTTAATGTACATCTGGTTAATGTACATCTGGTTAATGTACATATGGTTAATGTACATCTAGTTAATGTACATCTGGTTAATGTACATCTGGTTAATGTGCAACTAGTGAATGTACATCTGGTTAGTGTACATCTGGTTAATGTACATCTAGTTAATGTACATCTGGTTAATATACAACTAGTGAATGTACATCTAGTTTATGTACAACTAGTGAATGTACATCTAGTTAATGTACATCTGGTTAATGTACAACTAGTGAATGTACATCTGGTTAATGTACAACTAGTGAATGTACATCTAGTTAATGTAAAACTAGTGAATGTACATCTAGTTAATGTACATC
Organism: Bulinus truncatus; assembly: GCA_021962125.1. NCBI lineage: Eukaryota > Metazoa > Mollusca > Gastropoda > Planorbidae > Bulinus > Bulinus truncatus. Next base: position 11,057,943 of record JAGDYQ010000006.1, read on the forward strand.
TGGTTAATGTACAACTAGTAAATGTACATCTAGTTAATGTACATCTGGTTAATGTACTACTAGTGAATGTACATCTAGTTAATGTACATCTGGTTAATGTACATCTAGTTAATGTACAACTAGTGAATGTACATCTAGTTAATGTACATCTGGTTAATGTACATCTAGTTAATGTACATCTGGTTAATGTAATCTGGTGAATGTACATCTGGTTAATGTACATCTGGTTAATGTACAACTAGTGAATGTACATCTGGTTAATGTACATCTGGTGAATGTACATCTAGTTAATGTACAACTAGTGAATGTACATCTAGTTAATGTACAACTAGTGAATGTACATCTAGTTAATGTACAACTAGTGAATGTACATCTGGTTAATGTACATCTGGTTAATGTACATCTAGTTAATATACAACTAGTGAATGTACATCTGGTGAATGTACATCTGGTTAATGTACATCTGGTTAATGTACAACTAGTGAATGTACATCTAGTTAATGTACAACTAGTGAATGTACATCTAGTTAATATACAACTAGTGAATGTACATCTGGTTAATGTACATCTGGTTAATGTACATCTTGTTAATGTACAACTGGTTAGTGTACATCTGGTTAATGTACATCTGGTTAATGTACAACTAGTGAATGTACATCTAGTTAATGTACAACTAGTGAATGTACATCTAGTTAATGTACAACTAGTGAATGTACATCTGGTTAGTGTACATCTGGTTAATGTACATCTGGTTAATGTACAACTAGTGAATGTACATCTAGTTAATGTACAACTAGTGAATGTACATCTAGTTAATGTACAACTAGTGAATGTACATCTAGATAATGTACAACTAGTGAATGTACATCTGGTTAGTGTACATCTGGTTAATGTACATCTGGTTAATGTACAACTAGTGAATCTACAACTGGTTAATGTACAACTGGTTAATGTACAACTAGTGAATGTACATCTAGTTAATGTACATCTGGTTAATATACAACTAGTGAATGTACATCTGGTTAGTGTACATCTGGTTAATGTACATCTGGTTAATGTACAACTAGTGAATCTACAACTGGTTAATGTACAACTGGTTAATGTACAACTAGTGAATGTACATCTAGTTAATGTACATCTGGTTAATATACAACTAGTGAATGTACATCTGGTTAGTGTACATCTGGTTAATGTACATCTGGTTAATGTACAACTAGTGAATCTACAACTGGTTAATGTACAACTGGTTAATGTACAACTAGTGAATGTACATCTAGTTAATGTACATCTGGTTAATATACAACTAGTGAATGTACATCTGGTTAATGTACATCTGGTTAATGTACATCTGGTTAATGTACATATGGTTAATGTACATCTGGTTAATGTACAACTAGTGAATGTACATCTAGTTAATGTACAACTAGTGAATGTACATCTAGTTAATGTACAACTAGTGAATGTACATCTGGTTAATGTACGTCTGGTTAATGTACATCTAGTTAATGTACATCTGGTTAATGTACATCTGGTTAATGTACATCTGGTTAATTTACATCTGGTTAATGTACATCTAGTTAATGTACAACTAGTGAATGTACATCTAGTTAATATACAACTAGTGAATGTACATCTGGTTAATGTACATCTGGTTAATGTACAACTGGTTAATGTACATCTGGTTAATGTACATCTGGTTAATATACAACTAGTTAATGTACAACTAGTTAATGTACAACTAGTTAATGTACAACTAGTTAATTTACCAGCTCGACTTGAGAAAAACGGAATTTTTAGACAATATCAGTGTACATATAATGTCTAATTACCATAAGATCAACTATGTATGATGTCTATTGACCATACGTCCAATGAATGTATCATGTATGTTATATCAGTTATCAGAACCATAGTTTTTGATGTCTTTACTACTTTGCACCTTGGTGAGGGGGTTACAATAGACTATAAAATGTAACTGGCTTCGTTTTTCTACAAGCTGTTAATTCATGGACTGAAAATTATTTAAATCGGTGCATTGTCTCACAGACTCTACATGTTTGTCAAATTTGAGACTTTTCACTAATTTGGAACAGGTGCAAAACTGGGTAACAAGATTTGAGGACAAATACATAAAGTGAATATAAATAAAAGATTTAAAAAAAAAATGCTTAGATCATGATGTCAAAATATTTTTGTAAGTAGAGCGCCGGTGCACATAATGTGCATAAGATTGCTAAATAGAGAATCTATTTTTTTGTATACATAGACCAAATAAATAAGGGATAGATGGTCATTCGGTGTAAAACGCTCAACTGTGGAGCCACTGAAAACCGCATTCTACACTCTATCTGTCCCGATGAACCCCCAGGACTTAGAGGAACTTTACTTTTTTTAAAATATTATATTAATGATATAGTATGTAATAAACAATATAAAGTTAAATTCTTTTAAAACTAAAAAAAAATTAAAATAAAAGCGTGGGTGCATACAAATTACGGACTAAATGTGCGTTGGTTGATAAAACGCAAGAAAAAAATCTGTATAGATTAAAGTGACCAATCAATAAGTGACGTCGGTAACAACATGGGGACTTCTCTGTTAAATGTTTTAACCCAATCAAAAGGCCGTAAAGACCAGACTTTCCAGTTCCCATGTCGTGGGCGCAACGCCCTAGTCCAGCGACCTTTTTAATGCACTAGTCGCCAGTACCATTGGTAAACAAAAGATTTTCACTATAATAAAAGAATAATAGCATAACATCTAAATAAAAAGAAGGGTCCCAGGTTAGGGGTCATCCATTATTAAATATGTCAACAAACTGCCAGAAAGGCGATGTGTTCTTGGTCCTGCCATTAAGTTAGAGAGTGGCGAGGTCAGCAAGCACCCCACACTTCTACCAACGGCCAGGTAAAGGTTGTGCAAGCCTTTCGGCCAACACTGACAAACAAATGAAAACGAAAGTTTCGAAACCTACGTAGAATTGTGCTGATTCTATTAATAGGCAGCGGATCGTCTATTACGCCAATAAATTTTAGCACTTTTTAGCATCCACCCCCACCCCCTTGTCGACAACTGTCAAACCTTAAGCTTACATGTGCTAGATATTTTATGGGTTCCCAAACAAAGGCCTACAAATACATGTGTTGGTTTTACATTAGATATTTCATTCTGCCACATTGAGAAGAGGGGTCTTGTTGTATTCGTTCACTTGAAGGGTTTGGTTTATCTAATAGCTGAAAAGTCCTAAACTATCGAAAATGCGTTGACCTACTTTGAAAATATTGAAAATAATCTTAATGTAAGAGAAAAAAACATAGTCCACTTTTAAGAAATGATTTATCTGTTGTATTTACTAGTTCCAAGCAGTTCAATCAGTTTCAAAATTGGCATTAATTGCTCACAGGTCATTTTAACGAAATTACCCAATACCATTACTTGGAGGTAATGAGGAATAATGCCAGAAACCCTGAATGTCGCTATAAATAGTATCGGGAAAAGTTCTTCAGATATATGGACCAAGTTATTTTCGGAATGGCCCATTTGTTTTTATTTCTAATGAGGTAAAACAAAAAATTTGTAAATCACATGTTTAAAAACAAGAAGTGAGGTAGGTCTCTCTCTGGTCTGTTAGATATGACTAACGGGTATATGATATGATAAATAATATTTTTTTTAACATTTGATTAAAAAAAAAAACTATTAAAACATAAATGTAGGATAGACTTAAAGAAATAAATAGCTAGTCGTTTGTCAAAGATAAAGAAATAAATAGCTAGTCATTTGTCAAACAATCCTGAACGAATTCCGTAAAAAAAATATAATAAAAATAAACTTTGGTTTTAGTAGGGCCTATATATTGTGTTTCTCTGTCTATTAAGGTCATAACTCCCTTCACTTGACTATATTTTTTTACAAAAAAGGATGCCCTATGTAATTTTGAATTAAAAGTGATTATTTCATAAACATTGCTTTAAGGATTAATGCCTATGGATTTGGCCGGAATTAAGAAAGTGAAAATTCATTTTGTAAACTGAAACTGAAAACAAAATATTCAACGATGTAAAATGGCGGCTCGATCAATGTATCTGACTCCACTACGCTATAAAATGGAAACAAAATTAATAACACGGGATATGAAATTTGAGGATGTAATAGTTATGATTTGTCATGTGAGGATGCCAGAATTTTCAACGAGGCCGACTTGATTTCGATTCTTCCATAAACATTGATTCTTCATTCGGATCCTCAATTCCTGACGTCATAGATCTTTAGAATAGTCAGCTATTACCAGGCAATACACAAAACAAACACATAGAAATTTATTGACTTTCAAGACGAATCTATTAAAAGATTCATTGACACATGTACGCATCTAAGAGCAGGAGACACACATCTATTAACTTGGGATACATACAACCTCACTGACACTCAGGAAAAAAGCTTCTTCGGATAAGGTAGCTACTGCTCTGGTCCATTGATATTTCAAATGATTAATGTCGAAAAGCTAATATCATTTAGTTAAATTGTTTTAATTAAAAGATTTATCATAAAATAAATATTATAAATGGGTAAGATAGTCTAAAAAACTGAAAAATCTAAAAAACATTCTTTGCTATATAACTCTGCATTACCATTAACATTTTTCTTCAGAACTGTTCTTGGACCCTACCCACAGCGCTTACATATATGCACACATAAAATATACATGTATTTATGTATTTGAGTGTGTGTTGGCATTAATAGCAATCGATTTTTTTAAAAAAAAAACTTATTTTATTCTCTATCGTCCAAATAGATACTAATATTTCTCACTGTATCTTTTTTGTTATAGTAGCAATGGATGCTAATATTGTCGATTCTTTGAAGCGTGCAAAGAAAATTGACAGCCACCTCCCAGATTACTGGACCAAAGGCAGAGATAACACCAAATATCTTGTGCCCGTGGACGAACAAACTGAACTGGCAATAAAAACAGTTGTTGAAGAAACCTGGACAACAAATCTGGTGGGGGAGGGGATGGATGCAAAAAATTTACATCATAAAAACATTAACGTCATACTAGTTCAAAGGGTCGAGAACCCTTAGGTTTTTACGAAGTATCAGAAAGCCAAAAACAGACTATTGGATAAAATGATTGACATGGGTGAATCCAGTCGCCGTATAATTGACATCAAAAGTGAATCTGAAGGAGACCCAGCAACCACTCTGCAACTAAAAGAATTTCTCAAAACTGATCTAAGCCCTGAGATCAACGAAAGTTATGTTTTACACGGAACTAAAGTTGACAGAATTGGAGGATTGACTCATTGTGGTTTTGATATCAAACAATCTAAGCCTAACTCAATGTTTGACAAAGGAATTTACAGTAAAGATAGTTCAACGAAGGCTGATAACTATGCTGGTAATTATGATTTAAAATGTTTATCTCCTTATACTGTTTTATGTCACAGAAGGAACAAAATAATTATTATTTCCATATGTGTGTGTGCGTGTCAAGTTCTATATTTCTCAGTTATATAAACCCTTGCCTATTGATCCAACAGTCGATTTCTATGTTTATTAGTTATTTAAACCCTTGCCTATTGATCCAACAGTCGAGTTATATGTTTATCATTATATTTACCCTTGCCAAATTGATCAACCATTCAAGTTCTATGTTTATCAGTTATATTAACTATTACCAATTGATCCAACAGTCGAGTTCTATGTTTATCAATTATATTAACCCTTGCCTATTGATCCAACAGTCAAGTTCTATGTTTACCAGTTATAGTAACCCTTACCTATTGATTCAATACTGTCAATCCTCAGATTTTCCTGAAAACCGGAGACCACTTCATTGGAGAAATAAATTAATCTTGTCTCGTGTCCTTCTTGGAAATGTTTATCAAAGTATAACAAATCCTGACAAAGGTGAGTTTTTCATACATTGTCATCTGCCTTTTAAAGTATGGACCCTTTATCGTCCCTTACCATGATGTCCTTACAATATTTAAATTCAATTTGAAGTCACACAACAAAGATACAGTTTTCTTTCACCCAAGTTTAAATATTCGACTGTTAATGTAGTTATCTGCATCTTTATATCTATGGTTATATGTATTATACCTAGCTGTTCCGTTTAGTGCTGCTACGCGTTAGTGTTGATTTTAATAATTGTTTTATCGATTTATAAAAAAAATGTATTATTAAGACTATGATTACATTTGATTTATAACTAATTAAAACAATTTTAGGGGGTTATCAAAGTTTACATTTCTATGGGCCCCACTTGTAATGAAACACGTTAATATAAAAGCCAGTTCACCACAGTACACATAAATAGATATGTGTATTCGTCATTGAGCCTAAATTTCATGTTTATAGATGTGTTTATGTCTCAGTGAGTAGGTGTTTATGTCTCAGTGAGTCTGTGTTTAAGTCTCAGTGAGTGTGTGTTTATGTCTCAGTGAGTCTGTGTTTATGTCTCAGTGTGTCTGTTTTTATGTCTCAGTGAGTCTGTGTTTATGTCTCAGTGAGTCTGTGTTTAAGTCTCAGTGAGTCGGTGTTTATGTCTCAGCGAGTCTGTGTTTATGTCTCAGTGAGTCTGTGTTTATGTCTCAATGAGTCTGTGTGTATCTTCTGTCAATTCATGTGTTTATGTCTCAGTGAGTCTGTGTGTATCTTCTGTCAATCATGTGTTTATGTCTCAGTGAGTCTGTGCTTATGTCTCAATGAGTCTGTGTGTATCTTCTGTCAATTCATGTGTTTATGTCTCAGTGAGTCTGTGTGTATCTTCTGTCAATTCATGTGTTTATGTCTCAGTGAGTCTGTGTTTATCGTCAGTCAATTTATGTGTTTATGTCTCGTCTCAGTGAGTCTGTGTTTATGTCTCAGTGAGTCTTTGTTTATGTCTCAGTGAGTGTGTGTGTATTTTTTGTAAATTCATATGTATATGTCTTAGTGAATTTATGTTATCTTCTGTCAATTGATGTTTGTATTCTGTAAACACATATTATGTGTCAATGAATCTCTCCATTATATAGATGTGTATACGTGTCATTGTGTTTGTGTGTATCTCCTGTTATTACAAATGCTTATTTGTCAGTGAGTCTGAGTGTATTTCATGTCGATTCAAATGTTCATGTGTATCTTCTGTCAATAGATGCATGTATGTTTAGTATATATCCCACGTCACTAGTTTAGTGCATGTGCATTTTTGTCTGCCTTTATGTGCAGGAGTCTGTGAATGTATCCGTCTACAGTTATGTATGATAGTTTGTGCAACGAACAGTTTTCGTGACTGTGATATATGTATTACATGACACTTTAAACTATCTTAGGATTGTTCTCCCTCACTTGATATGACAGTAATGCTAAATGGGTAAATCGTTCAAAATCATATTCAATTTCTGTATCTGAAACTTTCCATACCCTGTGTGGTGAAAATTATGTAACGGTTTTCCTTCTAGCAAAACTTATCTAATAAGCTGTGTACCAAAAGGTATATCTACAGAGCACTAGTTATAATTTAAAACACGTTTTAATCAAACGCTGATATCTCTTTTCTAGGGAGCGACCGATATGCCTTTTTACCGATAGTCCGATACCGATATTTTCCCCAAGCATTTTTACCGATACCGATACCGATATTTTATTTTTAGGGGCTGTCCATTATTTATGTCAACAATTTTTTGGCGATTTTTACCCCCCCCCCCTCCTTGTCAACAACTTGTCAAACTTTCCGAGACCCCCCTATAAAATTACGTCAACATTTGATTACCCCTCCCCCCTAAAAAGGTGGCTTCCAAAATGTTTATGTGGCAAAATTAGTAGGAATATAGTTAGTTTAGTTAAAATACTGAATGTTAAGCGAGTGTGTAACACAGAACTACAAACGCTGCTTAATTTTCCTATTTATTAAGTAATTATATTAAATTTTAAAAAGTAACATTGTTGACGTCAACTTTTCTTGACCTCCCTCCCCTCCCCCTTGTCAACAATTGTCAAAAATTTTCTGACCCCCTCCCCCCTATTTTGTTGACGTAATTAATGGACAGCCCCTTAAGCAACAACAATGCCAATTGCCAAACACGTGTTTCTCTCGTGCTAATACAGCTAATGACGTATGTCAACCCATGCTTACCCCTTCCCTGTCACGCCCACACGTAAGTCTTGTCCCCCCCCCCCCCAACTTCCCATCCCAACAAAAAATACGCACAGATGTTCACTAATTGTATCATTCAAGGTCATACATTAGAATTAAGAAATGCCAATCCTATTGTTTCAAGGTCGTATCTCTGATGTATACGTGACAATTTCTGTGTACGGGTTTTTTTTTTCCTTTTTTTTTAAATCTTGTCTGATCTGGTTATAGAATTGGGTTATTTACTGATTTTCTTTTCTGCAACTCTGTTGTGAAAAAAAAACAATGTATCGGCAGCCAAAAAACGGCCGGTCCGACAGTTAACCCATAGTGCCAATATCGGTTCGACTATCGGTCGCTCCCTACAACAATCGGCCGATCCGATATTAACCGATAGTGCCAATATCGGTCCGATACCGATAGCGATCCGATTATCGGTCGCTCCCTACTCTTTTCTGATAAATTTTTAATGTAACTATTCCGTCATGAATCGGATCGGAATCGAAAGAATCAGCACCGTTCAATATTTAGGAAACGTTCCACCACTGGTGTAGGGATACAATCGTTTAAATGCGCACAAAATGACTTTAGGTAACCACTTGACAAAAAAAAAATACCAACAAAAAAAGATCATTTACAATTTTTTTTCAAATCAATATTTAAATTGAATAATAAGTCTAAGTATCCCCATTATTTACATGTTTACGTTGTGTTTACATTGTGTTTATATTGTGTTTACATTGTGGTGTTTAAGTTTGTTTAATAAACCGCTCCGATTTCGTGAAAAATGTACTTGCGTATGCATGCATGTAGTCCATCTTCAAAAATCTAGTAAAAGTTCACAGATGTCAGAGGCATTAAATATATAAAGAACAACTAAAGATCAAACTAAGCATAACAGAAATATTACTAGATTTAAATTCAACTTTTATTTTATTTGTACACATTTTTTCCATTTCAGTTGATGACAAAATGACTGGCCTTCCTTGTATAGATTGTCTCAAAGACAGGTGTCGCTGCAACGCACCGAAATTTGATTCAATTCTGGGTGAGAGACGTTTAGGGTTGAGAGTGTTTGTGACTTATGAAAGTGATCACATTTATCCTGAATACGTCATTACATACAAGAGAACCAATTAGTTTTACTGTCAGTATTTTCATAGGTGCAAGAATATTGTTGAATACATTCCTCTAAATTGTAACATCATATTTTTCATTTATCATTATCTATGTGGGCTTATTTACATACCCTATAGATATTAAACTAATATACTAAACATTATCGATACAAAATTATGAACACCATTGTACAATAAAAGAAATATATATATATATATATATAGGAACGTTATTGCACAATGCAATTAAATCACCTTTAGCTTTTAAAAAAAACATATTCTAGCTGACAATTTGTGATCAGAACATAACTATCCACCAGTTAAAAAATAAATAATATTTAAAACATTCCATATTTTTAATAATCTTACAAAAATATGACCTTTCTTTACATTCGCATATACAATTTTTAAAAATTCCTATAAATAATTCAAAACGAATGTAGTTAAATAATAAACTAATAATGCTCGTAACATCTCCATCATACGTTGTTCGGTTGTTGTCTAATGTCAGGAAAGTCATTTATTATCAATGAGCTGTGGTTAATAGAGTTGTACCTTTTTTTTTTCTTCAGCCAAATAAAGTTTGTCATTTACAACATGTCTGGCCAGTTTATTTTTATAATTGTATGAATGCAGTAACCATGGGCGCAACCGATGTACGGGTAGTGCGGGTCCGGTCCCTACCAAAAATCAAGCCACTGGTATTCGACCCTACCAAACTTTGGGGGGCAGAGATACCAATTTTCATCTTCCCTAATATTTTGGACCCTACCAACTTCAACATACTGGTAGCGCCTCTGGCAGTAAGGAATAAATGAAGACGTCTAATCAGGGCCGCGCTTTACTCTGGTGCAATGGGGCGCAAAACACCTGGGCGGCAGCATTCAGCGGCGGCACAGTCTTTATTTGTGAATTGTGATCCATTACATCCAAATTATAAATCCATGTAATTATGTAAGATTTTCTAAATCTATTAGCCCCTGTAAATAAATACATTCATTTCAAGCATTTAGCAACTCACTTGTTCAGCGATTGACGTATACATGTTTTAGGATTTAAAAAAATGTTTTGTAATAAATAGTGCATGATTAAAGCTTTCCTTATTGCCCACTTAAAAAATCAAAACTTCCCATACCCTCTGTTGGATTTGGACACACCTTGCGAAACATCTGTCTATTGCAATAGTCAGGGCTCGATTTACCGCCAGGGATGCCGGAGATATCCCCGGCACTGAGAACTGTCATCCCCGGCTCTGCTTTAGCTAATATATCCCTGCAGGGGATGAAACCATATACTTTTATCCTCGGCTCTGCATAAATATTTGTTCATCCCCGGCACTGGTTTTTTCTTAAATCAAGCACTGGCAATAGTGATGAAAAAAAAGGTTGTGACAATCCAGTCTATGGTCAGATCCCTCCACGGGCATTAAAGCCAAAGGATAACGTTAACATATGAAATAAGAAATTTATTGTGTAATGAAATGCACAGCTACCAATATCATGTAGTGTATGATTATATGATGGCATGATTATATGATGGTATGATTATATGATGGCATGATTATATGATGGTATGAATATATGATGGCATGATTATATGATGGTATGAATATATGATGGTATGAATATATGATGGTATGATTACCTGATGGTATGAATATATGATGGTATGATTATATGATGGTATGAATATATGATGGTGTGATTTTACTTTGACTTAATATTGTATCATGAGTAAATGTAAGTAAAATTTTACAAAATATCGGAAGTAAATAATTTGATTTTCATTGAATCTTTGAGAAATTTATTTGAATAAATTAAAAGTACATTCAGATTTTGGTTGACGCACAGAAAATAGCAGTATAAGTTCAAATAGCAGTATAAGTTCAAATAACAGTATAAGTTCAAATAGCAGTATAAGTTCAAATAGCAGTATAAGTTCAAATAGAAGTATAAGTTCATATGGAGTCTTAAAACTTCTCTCAATACATTTGTATTTCTTAGCTTCTTATGCCAGTTTTAGATCAATATGTAAAAGAACAATGCGTAAAGCATACTTATTTATGACAAATCAACCATATATAAACATGTGTGAATTTGCTAAGAAAAACTAACGGAAACCACTCAAAGATTTAATGGGTATTTTTGTACTGGATTAGGCTGATGAAGTAGAATAAATTAGGAGGTACCGTAGGAGATACGCGGAAAGTTCGACTAGGCTAGGCGCTGCGCCGCGCTGAGGACATTGAGTGAATACGCATACCTTTATAGAAAAGGCATTTTTTTAAAAAATAGAGGTACTCAGTATTACAAAAATAAATAAACAGGGTACACAGATGTCGAAACATTGGGAAACACTGGTATACATTGTTGACAACCAACATTCAAACTTTGGGAAACACTGGCCTACACTGTTGACAACCAACATTCAAACTTTGGGAAACACTGGCCTACACTGTTGACAACCAACATTCAAACTTTGGGAAACACTGGCCTACACTGTTGACAACCAACATTCAAACATGAGAGGTACAAGAGACAAAACCACCATTGGATCCCATTTGTTTTTAAATTTGTAATCCTTTTAATGCACATAATTGGTGTCAGTGTAATGGAATCTACATATTTCAGACGATCATCTCTTAAAACAATAACTGAGCTCTTCTCTCCTTATGAAACATAATTTTAATGTTTTATAATTTTGTAACATCTGTATACCACAGGACGGTGCTGTTGTGCTGATATTGTATTTATTTAGACCAAGTCATTTGTTTTAAGTAAGTCAACTGTAATACCTTAAATATTGAATTCTCTTATTACATCTTACAAGGTAATGATGACATGTTTACAGCACACAGGTTTTGTAAAAGAAGATAAAATTTAATTTCCAAACAAATGTCTTAGTCTTACTGAAGGAGTTATTTTAGATATCAATCAATATTCGTACAGAACAAGACAAGATATTCAGAACAAGACAAGATATTCAGAACAAGACAAGATATTCAGAACAAGACATGATATTCAGAACAAGACATGATATTCAGAACAAGACAAGATATTCAGAACAAGACATGATATTCAGAACAAGACAAGATATTCAGAACAAGACATGATATTCAGAACAAGACATGATATTCAGAACAAGACAAGATATTCAGAACAAGACATGATATTCAGAACAAGACAAGATATTCAGAACAAGACAAGATATTCAGAACAAGACATGATATTCAGAACAAGACATGATATTCAGAACTATATTAATATTTCCCGGGACCTACGACCCACAATGGGCTGCAATTAGAAATTTTCAATTCTACATTCAATGTTTTACACATTTAATTTGAGTGTTTTGTTAAAAACTATGTCATCTCTTCCTAAATACTAATCATTCCCAGACTCCCCCCCCTGCTTATTTCTCTTATTCTATATCTCTTTCAATTCTCTTCTCTCTCCTTTTCTCTTTCTCTGTCCTCTTTTTCTTTCTTTAGCTAATCTTTCTACTGAACCTGATTACTCTTTCTTTTTCATTCTTTCTTTCATTTATCCTTCTTCACCCGTCCCTCTCTTTCCTCACCATTATCCTTTCTTCATTTCTCTCTTCCTTTCTTACACTCTCCCCTTCCCTCAAACTAGTATTCATTCATGTATTTATCCCTTCTCGCGACTCTACAAGTAAACAGCATAAAAAGTCTGTCAAACTCTGCAGGTAAACTGCAATAAATTTTAATAGGCGAACATAGACAACATCATTGTTTACTCCATTGTTAGGTTTAGACAGGTCCAGCAATGAGTCGTGTCTAAAACGTACACCCTATTAACCCTTCCCCCAACTGAAAACACAATTTCAATACACCCAGTAAGTGAGACATTTAAAAACAACATAAAAATTGGATCATTCGATTGAGTTGGACAGTTAATTGTGACGTTATAGGTTTGAGACATAGAAAGTGTGGTGGTACAGGTACTGGTAAATTTTAAACTTCCTGGTGTTCAGCGATCTTAATATTGTCATAGACAGCAAAGATTGGTTCGATTAATTAAAGAATTAAACTCACTGAACAAAGAGAACAATCAAGATCGAGAATATTTCATCCGGTGCGCCTTTTTTGTAACTTCTATTAGATCCTGTGCAAACCATAATTTAAGTTTTGGAAATTTAACTTTGGTAAGTAGATATCGTTTTTACTGTTTGGTTCTAGTATGATATATTTTTTAAGTTCTCAGACTATTTCTCTGTCGAATCTAACTTGAATTTTTCCATCCATCCATCCATCCATCCATCCATCCATTAATCCATCAATCCATCCATCCATCCATCCATCCATCCATCCATCCATCCATCCATCCATCCATCCATCCATCCATCCATCCATCCATCCATCCATCTATCTATCTATCTATCTATCTATCTATCTATCTATCTATCTATCTATCTATCTATCTATCTATCTATCTATCTATCTATCTATCTATCTATCTATCTATCTATCTATCTATCTATCTATCTATCTATCTATCTATCTATCTTTCTATCTATGTGAATGCTTTTTGTTTATTTATCTGTCCATGCATCTATCAATATGTCTGTTTTTCTTTTTTTTTTTTTATATTATTTGTCAATACAATTAGCCAACTACAAACATACACTCTGATACCGATACACACAGACAGACTAACATACATGGCATACAGTGTACACAGAAACACACAAAGGTAAGCATTGACAGAAAAACACAGACAAGCACACACACGCACTCAGATACCAAACAGATGCAGAACACGAATCCAAACAAAAATTTATTTTTTACTTTGAACAGAGTTCCCCGTACCCGGGCAGGGTGGTTGGTATGTAGTTTGAGTCGAAATTGGTGACCTAAATCTGAGCGCATTAACGATACATTTATTAGATAAAAATTGTCATATTGACGTAACTGAATTGGATATTAAGGACAGGGGCCCCTTGCATGCTTTCTAGCTGTAGCCCTTTTGGTGTCCTTGAGAGTGTTCTCATTTCTCTGTAATTACATATATCTGAGCAGGGCCGGCCTTACGAATTGAGGGGCCAAACCTGCGAGGCCCCTTTTCTTTTTTTTTTTTTCACAATAACAACTATTAATATAAATATAAATTGCCAGGCGCGGGGCCAATTTTGGAGCAATCGGTCAAATGGGCCTAAGACCGTCCCTGCATTGAGTATGTATTTGAAAACACAGTCAGCCGTCAAAAATGGAACATTTTTATATTGGAATGAAAACAATGGCGTCTTCTGTCTGATTACGACATTCTGTATAATGTAATCGTCAGTGCACTACGGTAATTCGCACAGAGTAGAAAAACGATGTTTATTGCACAACGGAACAATTACATTACAATATATCAGAGACGTATTAGCCGGTGCAATTTGTGTCTCCACCTATGGTCTCCACCCCCTATTCAACTCATGTATTAGACAATAAAAAAACGTTACGTAAAGTCTATGAAGCCGGTAATAGAAGCTAATTAACAGACATATTTACAGGTTGTAGATGGTTAAAATATGCTGTAGTACATGACTAAGGGTCGAAGTAGTTTTCATGTTGTACTTGGTTACAAGTTGTAGATACGGGACGGATGGTTGTGCGAAAAGCGCCAAACTGTCGACATGAGTGTCTATGGTTCGATATCCCTCGGTGCTACCATGGTTATTGCACTATCAGCAATGGTGAGCATGAAAGAAGGGCAACCTAAAAATCGTCTCGTTAGTGCATTATAGGGTCTGAGATTTTGTTTTCTTCTTACAAAGGACACAAGCAGGTAGATTGTACTCCGTTGAACTAAGATCAAGTGATACATTTTACCCCAGTAAAGAATGAGTCAATGTGATACAACTGTCAATGTGATACAACTGTCAATATGATACAAACTGTCAATGTGATACAACTGTCAATGTGACATAACTGTAAATGTGATACAACTGTCAATGTGATACAACTGTCAATGTGATACAACTGTCAATGTGATACAACTGTCAATGTTATACAAATGTCAATGTGATACAACTGTCAATGTGACATAACTGTAAATGTGATACAACTGTCAATGTGATACAACTGTCAATGTGATACAACTGTCAATGTGATACAACTGTCATTGTGATACAACTGTAAATGTGATACAACTGTAAATGTGATACAAACTGTCAATGTGATACAACTGTCAATTTGATACAACTGTCATTGTGATACAAACTGTCAATGTGATACAACTGTCAATTTGATACAACTGTCAATATGATACAACTGTCAATGTGATACAACTGTCAATGTGATACAACTGTCAATGTGATACAACTGTCAATGTGATACAGCTGTCATTATCATAAAAGAAAAACTACACATCTACATCCGCTTAAGATTTTGTTTTTCATGATTTCAAAACAATTTAAATAACCGAGAAATTATTCTCAAGTAATAATTAGCTGGAAAAACAATTTGATATTCTTTTACAATTTATATTGATTGTTATTTCCTTTGTTTTTCATTTGCGGGTGTTTATTATATCGTGTATTATTTGTCCTATTATATTTTGCTTTGAAATATCTCTTTTTTTGCATCATTCTTCACCATATAATGTAGTTTTGTTAAATGTAGTTTTGTTAATCGTAGTTTTGTTAAATGTAGTTTTGTTAAATGTAGTTTTGTTAAATGTAGTTTTGTTAAATGTAGTTTTGTTCCTTACTATATTATTTTTTTCCTTAGTACTATTGTATTACCATTATGATATTCAGTTGTCAAGAAAATCAAAGCTAGATTTCTTTGTTTATGTATATTTCAAACAAAACATTGCATTCAGGTCATCTTATGGAACACATTGCACGCTACATCGTGTCTCTGTGTGTGTACACCACATATCTATGTGCTAACACTTTTCTGTCTGCCAATACATAGTTGAATATGAAATATTTTTGTGCGCTAACACATTGTTGTGAGCTGAAATATTGATTGATAATATGAATGAAGATGGTTTTTAAATGTATCAAAGCTATCTATTCCAGCGGTGGGCGGTGCCTATCTCCGTTATGCCTGGTGCGCCTTTCATTGAATCAGTTTTCCTCTACTTTCTCTTTTCTAATAGTACTTTTCATTAAATATATATATATGTATGCATAAAAGGTGTGTGTTTCTAATCATCATAAAGCATGGTCATACCAGATTTAGTATAGCTGTCATTTCGTTTTATTTCTCCACTTTTATGTATATCATAATAAAAATTAACCAAAGCTGTTTGATTGCTAACATTTAAAATAATGCCGAACAATAAACACATACTCGACATACGTTATTTTTTTTGGGGGGGGGGGGGGGGGCAAGGGTTAAAGTGAGGTGTGTCAGTGCATTGTAAACGTAATGATAAAGAAACAATCCGGGTAATAGAAGGGACAAGGGAACTAACGCTGACAATAATCTGAAACAGTTATTTACCTTGTCCTTTCTTTATGTCTGTTTTGTTTTTTGTTTGTCAGACGCTAGTTCCAAGTAAACAGTTGAGTCTGAATAGAGTCATGTCCTAAACACGGACTTTGACATTAAACGCTACATAGTCTAGGCTAGACCCCGCCGAATTTTCGTCCGCCGTAAATCCGCCAAAAAATATGCGGCGCGCCTCATTAGCCGCCGTATTTCGTTCGCCAGTATATTAACTGTCGCATTACTTAATCTTATTGCACACGACCTTGCTGACCATATCAGCTCTGTCTTGAAAAGCTTTTCTGTTGATCACAAAATACTAGCTGCCTTGATGGTGCTGCAATTATGATAAAGACTTCAAAGCTTTTGAAGGTTGACTCTTATCAGCACTTTATAGCACACGTATTGCACCTTAATACTACCGACAGCATCAATAAAAATGAAAATTTTCAAGACCGCAATTATAGAAGACGATGCAGCATTCACAGAGGATAAAGAAATGATAAAGACCCTGAAAGAAGACATGTCTTCAGTGTGTGAATTGCTTCTTGTAGATGATCAGCTCAGTGCATCAATATTGGATGCCTCTGAGAGCAGCACTAACGCCATCAATGACAGTCATAGGCACTATGATAAGTCAGTGAAGGCATCATGTCCAACGCGTTGGAATTCAACATTGATGATGATTCAGTCTTTACTTGACTTTAAAATATGATGATGATGACAAAATACGAATTATCAAGCTGTCAACTCTCAACCAGCTTGACCATCGATTTCCTGTAAATAATCACATTAAGCTGCATTAGCTGCTTGATCCAAATTTCAAATAATTGATTCCACGGTCAGAAGCAACCACAATTCTGGAGAACGCAATACAGTCAGCAATGGCCCGTGGATTCATCATGTCTAAAGCTGATGTATCGCATTCGCAGCTAGTCAGTGAACATGTTTCTGAAGAAAGCTGATGAACTACATCGCGTTTGTTTTATTCATGACAATTATAAACTGATATTTCAAGTGCTTATCAAGGTATTGAGAGACAGAAACTGAATTGTGGAATGTATTCATGTACGGTATTAGTAGCACAGCATATAAAACTGTTTATTTCTGTTGCTTTAAATAATAAAACTTTTCCCTAAGTATTGTAAAATTGTTTTATTGCTGAAGTTTTATCAATTCAATATTGTCTAGGCGTCAGCCGAATTTTAGCCAAATATTTCGTAATCTACCAAAAATTAGTCAAAAATCAGCCGCAAATGTCAATTTACTCAATTTATGGTCAAATTCGGCTACGCCGGCTATCAGCCGAAAAATTATGTCAGCCAGCCGAAACTTAAAAAAAAATTCGGCTGGCAGGTCTAGTCTAGGCCGTAAAAGATAATTTTTTTTTTCAACAGGATTCGATTTACTTTCATTGGCGTCCTTTTGGGTACAGCTCGGGAGGGGAGGGGGTATAACGAGCACGACCATATTGTAAGGTCTATAAGGGTAGGGAGAGGAGTATAGATTGTTGAGGGGAGGATGAGGAAATATTGATCCTAAATCAATCTATAATTCAATGAGGCCATGGACATGATGGCAGCACGACGGGTGTAGGTAAGGGGCGTTGGCTGAGATTTGAACCTTTCACTGCTACTGAGTAGCTTTAAGTTTTTTTTTAAAGTGTAACTCTCATTTGCACAAAAAAAAAAGTAATCGATAGTAATAATGCAAACACTTTTTCTCTCCTACAGAAACAAAAAACATTGTGAAGTTAGAGTTCAACTTTGTTTTAATAATATAGTAGACGAGTTTCAATAGTTTTTACTTAAGCAAATATAAACAGTGCGGGTTTAGGTATAGGCGATATAGGCAGCTGCCTAGAGCGGCATTATTTCAAGGAGCGGCAAATTCCAGCAAAATAAAATAAAATCAAAAATATAAAAATTATAAATAAAATAAATAAAATAAATTAATTGGAGAAATTGTAGAATTAAATAAGATCACAACATTGCTTAGAATAGCGACAACAAATAAGTCATGTGGATTAACGCTCTATCATAATTTATTAAATCAGTTTAGCGCTTTACCGCACGACCATCCGTCCCGTACCTACAACCTGTAACCATCTACAAATCACTATTATGACACCACTATTTTCAAAACTATTTTCTTAAATTCTGTCCAAAGATGTCTGCGGTTTGATATTCTATTAATGCCATTGAAATGCAGAAGCTCAAGCTGTGGAAGAAATTGAAAATCCTACTTAAGATCATGGGAATCCAAGTCTGCATTTAACAAAATTATATTCAGATATAATGGACGATCATGCTAAAGAGTCAGATATAAATGATAATATTCGTTGTTTTTTTTTATTCAGCATGATCCAAAGCAGATCAAATTTGAGTCTGGTTATCCAAAAAATGAAAGTGGGAGACAATTTTCTAATTACCACTATACACGCAAACTGCTAACGAAGAAACTCTAAAAGGAAATGGTTAATGTATTCTACAACAGTAGATAAGGTATATTGTTTTTGCTACAGAATATATAACAGGAGTAAATCTGCATTAGCAACACATGACAGTTGTGACTGGAAAAATATGTCAAGTATATTGCAACATCATGAAAAATCTCCAGATCCTTTAACCAGTTATCATGATTGGAGAGAACTAAAAATGGGGATAACAAATAATAAAACTACTGATGACGTGAATCAGCGCCTTATAGATCGTGAAGCGAAACACTGGAAGGATGTATTAGAATGAATGATATCTTTGGTCAGAGTACATGGAGTTCAAAATTTACCCCTGAGAGGACAGTCTGATCGGTTATATACATGTCATAATGGAAACTTTTTGACTTTGATCCGGTAATGAAAGAACATATAAGACGTATAAAATCAGATGAAATTCATGACCATTATTTAGGAAAAAATATTCAGAATGAGATCATTCAACTGTTGAGTAAGAAGGTAAAACAGAAAGTGATAAATGATCTAAAAATGCAAAATATTACGCTATAGTTTTCGATTGCACACAAGACGTCAGTCACAAAGAACAGATGACAATAAATGTTAGCTTTGTTACAGCAAATGAATCGACAAATGAAAAACCTTCAGAAGTTTCTATCAATGAACACTTCATTGGATTCGTAGAACTTGAAAAATCTACTGGTGCAAGTATGGTGGAAATTTTACTTAAAGAACTGTCAGATTCAGTTGTCTAGATCAGAGGTTCTTAAACTTATGTACACCGCGAACCCCCACTTGAAAATTTTTTTTTTTGACGGACCCCATCCCAACTTTAGGTACTTTATATATGTATATATTTTACGATGATTTTTTTTTCAAATGGCTTTGCGGACCCCCAGTAAAGGCTTCGTGGACCCCCAGGGGTCCGCGGACCACAGTTTAAGAACCTCTGGTCTAGATGATATGAGGGGACAAGGTTACGATAACGGAGCGAACATGCGGGGAATACGCAATGGTGTCCAAGCAAGAGTTAAAGAGCTAAATCGAAAAGCCTTATATGTCCCATGCAATGCGCATTCGTTCTACTTGGTGGTGAATGATGCCGTAAACTGTTGTTTGGAAGTAGTAAGGTTTTTGAGGTAATTCAAAATGTATACACTCTTTTTTTTCATCAACACATCGCTGGAATGTATTGTTAGAATATGTCAAAAACAAAGAGGCAGCAGTTTTAACTGTTAAAAAGTTATGCGCAACACGTTGGGAAAGTCGAGTTAATGCTGTGAAGGTAATTCGATACCAAACAGTTGAAATTTACGATGCACTCGTTTCAACTGCTGATGACATTTCACTTTCTGGACCTCATGGAACCCAGACCCGTGCAGAAGCTAAGGGAATTGCACAAAAAATGCTCGATTTCAAGTTTATTTGTTCATTAGTGATTTGATATGATGTTTTATTTGAGATCAATATATCTAGCAAAACATTTCAAGAAAAAGATCTTGATTTAAAGAAATCAATTCAACAATTGAATGCAAGTAAAACTATGCTCCAGAATAGAACAGATGAAGTTTTTGCCAAAGCAATTACAATAGTTAAATCGTTGGCTGAAGAATTTGGTAGCGTGAAAATTCTACAGAGGGGGGGGCAGGCATTCTACAGCAGGGGCCAGGCAATAGCAGGGGGGCCAGGTAATACATTTTACTAAGTAGAACAAATAAGCAGGGGGGCAGACAAAACGCAGAAGGGGCCCGGCGCCCCTGGCCCCCCCGCACGCTACGGGCCTGGTATTAAGTGCAATTTCCCTACGGAAATATAAATAAGATCTCGACTAAGAAAGAGACAATTTGACTATGAAGTTCGAGACGATTCAATTCTTGAGCCAGAAATGAATTTCAGAGTAAATTTTTTAAACCAGATATTAGATACCGCAATTCAATCAGTTAATGATCGATTTATGCAGTTATCATCTCATATCGATTTATTTTGGATTTTTGTATGACATTAAAAAACTGGAGAAATGTGATACAATAGAGGTTTTTAAAAATTGCATAGACCTACAATTAACTTTTACATCTGAAAACGAAGATTCAGCAGACATTAATGCAACAGAACTGTGCGATGAATTATTTGATTTATCAAGAAGAATTACAGAAAAATCAAACCCTAGCGTTATATTAGACTATCTATGTGGAATGGACGTGGTTGCCTAGAGTTATATTAGACTAGCTATGTGGAAAACTCATAAAAACAAATCTTCGTTCTACCATGTCTCAGGATCGTTTGGTTGGTTTAGCTACAATATCTATAGAGGAAACGATTGCAGAAGATTTGGATCTGACCGAAGTAATTGAAGAGTTTGCCTCTGCAAAAGCTAGAAAAGCATATTTTTCTTGAATTCTCTTCAATCTTTTTAATGCTTAATAAACATGACATTTCCTTTTTTTTAATTACTTTTTTAACTTAGCAAAGCAAAAAAAACTTCCTAAAATACACTACGTATACTTAAAACTCTTTAACTTTTATAAAGTTACTAAATTAAAAAAAATGTTATGAAGTATGAAGACAAGTAATAAAACTATAAATATATCATATTTTTGTTTTCATAATTTGGATTTACTTCAAAATAAATAGCATTTATAAAGTTTTCTTAGAAAAATGAAACTAAAGCGGGCGGCATTTCTGCCCTTGCCTATATCACAAAAATGTCTAAAGCCGGCTCTGAGTATTAAATTATATCTATATAAATAATAGCGGTGTGGGCTATGCGTTAAATTAAAAGAAAAGAATTAATACAACAGTATTCCAGTTTAAGATCGTCAAACGTAAAAAAAATAGTAGGCTACATGTAATAAAAAATCATGAAAAAATCGGATCTGTCCGAAACCAAAAATAACATAGCCTACCTATCAAACATAAGGGAATATAACTCTATGCAAAGATTTTGCAGGGTATTGTGAGTATACATATAATAGTAATGATTGTTTAAAAGTATATATAAATGTGAATGAACTAAACATTTTTTTTTATTTTTAGTGCATTTTCCAAGCAATTTCCAAGCATTTTGCAAGCATTTTTTTTTCATGTTCCATTTTTGTTTAATCTAAACATTTATACCCTTACAATAGTTACACTTTCTATAGTTTGTGGCACTAAGACTACTTTGGTTATACCTGTGAGACTAAAAAGCTTCCTTATTTTGCACATCGATGATGTACTTCCGCATTTATTTTAATATCGCAGTTTCTACGGATACGAAAAAAGTATCCCATATTTTTTTTTCTTCGGGGTACGAAAAAAGATGTGCGTATTTTTTAGCGATATTTACAACTTTAAATATTACTAAAAAAAAAGTAATTAGCTTCGTATTTCTATAAGACGTTAATTTATGTACTCGAAATTATTTACAAAAAGATTATCGTCAACGATAGTATAATCATGGTTAATTTTTCTGTGTTCACACTAAAACAGAACAGGTCCGAAATCGACATGCAAAATTTGATCCGAACAGAAAAAAAAAATGAATAAAAAAAAAAGGGATTTGATAATACAATGAGTGCAGGAATATAGCTACAGTTCGCACAATTAATCTACATGACTGCAGTTATAATAAGTCACCAGACTGAAAGTGGGTACTGACCTGTGGTTCTGTGTGTACATTGTATAGCCTACAGATAGGCCTATATATTTTTTATATCGTTCTTTTTGTTTCTCGCAATCATAACATAGTCGTCTATCAAAATACACACCCCCATCTATCTATCTATCTATCTATCTATCTATCTATCTATCTATCTATCTATCTATCTATCTATCTATCTATCTATCTATCTATCTATCTATCTATCTATCTATCTATCTATCTATCTATCTATCTATCTATCTATCTATCTATCTATCTATCTATCTATCTACCTACCTACCTACCTACCGATCTATTTATCTATCTATCTATCTATCTATCTATCTATCTATCTATCTATCTATCTATCTATCTATCTATCTATCTATCTATCTATCTATCTATCTATCTATCTATCTATCTATCTATCTATCTATCTATCTATCTATCTATCTATCTATCTATCTATCTATCTATCTATCTATCTAATCTATCTATCTATCTATCTATCTATCTATCTATCTATCTATCTATCTATCTATCTATCTATCTATCTATCTATCTATCTATCTATCTATCTATCTATCTATCTATCTATCTATGTCTTTCCATGAATGCTACATACATTTGGTGTATTTATTTTTATTTCAGCGCCCTTCAACCACCATGTGTAATCAGTACGGTTTGAAACTTTGGTCCTTGGCTGCCATTGGTCTGAAGTTTACTGGTACAGCGATGCATATTTCTGGTACAGTGACCAACAGTTGGATTGAAAATCAAAACATTACTGTGGGACTTTTTAAAGCATGTACCGGAGGTGACTGTAGCAGCTTACTGACGGCATTGGATAATGCAGGTACATAAACATATAAACATACATACAGAGACAGATAAGAGAGATGGAAAAACATTTAAAGACATAAACTGAATATTTAATACATTTTAGATCTACGATTAAAGTTATAAATTAAAACCACTGGAACAAAATAAGATATGAATGAAAAAATATTGATGTGATATGAATGAAAAAATATTGATGTGATATGAATAAAAAATATTGATGTGATTTATCGATTTACAAAAAGTCATATTTTTGTTTAACGATGGTTCTCATACTGGAGTCCGCTGTGTTATAAATCAGTGGTCAGAAAACTTTCCGAGCTCACGTGTTGGATTGCTCAATTCTCAAGTTCTATTTATATGGACCATCATATTGATATATGCTCCATTTCAGTAGAGAAATACATTTGTATGCTCCATTTCTGTAGAGAAATACATTTGTATGCTCCATTTCAGAAGAGAAATACATTTGTATGTTCCATTTCTGTAGAGCAATACATTTGTATGCTACATTTGTATGTTCCATTTCTGTAGAGCAATACATTTGTATGCTCCATTTCTGTAGAGCAATACATTTGTATGCTCCATTTCTGTAGAGAAATACATTTGTATGTTCCATTTCTGTAGAGCAATACATTTGTTAATTTCATTTTCTGTATACCACTTAATTCATGTCCCACTTCCTGTAAACCACTAACTTTTTAAATTTCATATAGACCACTTAATTTGTTTGTTCCATTTCCTGCAGACCTCTAAATTCAATTTGTATTGCCTGTAGACAACTAAATATATATGTTCCATTTCATGTAGACCACTACATTCATAAGTTGTTTTCCCGCGGTTGTCCATAACATTGTCGTGTTAAAGAGAGTTTATCTTTACAAAAAAAATTAAAAATAACAAATTAAGGAAACAACTTAAATAAGGAAAAAAATACCCCCTTCTCTAGTTTAACATCGTATTACAAATTATTTACCCCCCCCCCCTTCCAAGGTCTCTGAAAATGATAAATCTGCCCCCCCCCTTTAATGGAACCATTATTTGAAAAGTGTTCCGACAATTTTTGTAAAAGAACGTTAGTGTGCCGCGTGTTGATAAAGGGTTGCGGAGCACTTCTCTTGGTTACAGCAAGGTGGTTCCGATGGGGAGGGGGGAGGTAAGAGGGGGAGTGGGTTGTTAAGATATTAGATCAAAGTTTGCGATTTAGAAAAAAATAATTCATTGTTCATTACCCCATTTTTAGTTCTTGTTGTTTTTTTTTTTCAGGAAAGTTTAACTTCAAGGACAAAGTGGCCGCGTCTCAGACATTGGCCATCTTGGCCATCTTGGTGGCTGCTGGCACATTCTCTCTTTCACTCCTGCAGTACTTGGCTGAACATCTCACTAAAGGCTGTTATCGATTCCGTATCTGTATGCCCATATGCTCAATGGTGCTGTCGTTATTGTCTTGTGAGTAGAGGTTGTCATGACCTAACCTGAATTAAAAAAAAAGACAGCAACAAACTATTATATTTTAAATATCTCAACAAATTTTGTACTCTAAATAAAGTTCAACATTATCATACAAAAAAACAAACAAACCAATACCTACACCCGACAAAAATAAAAAAATACAATGCCACATTAACTTGTGATTGCTCTTATGACACGCAAAATAAAATACAAAAGTAACAAAGTAACTGACAGATAAATAGAAGGATAGAAAAATAAGTAAATAGATAGATAGATAATTAGATGGATAGAAAGAAATTAATTTAACAGAAATACTTATAAATAGAAATATAGATATCTACACAAATCGATGGACGAACAATTGTTTCAATAAACAAAAATAGCTAGTGAGAAAATAGATGGCATATTTACTTATAATTGTATTTTAAAATTTACGTTTCAGTTTTTTTTATAGTGGCATGTGCCATTGTGGTGAGATTCTCTGACGAGAACATGGATTTACTTTTCAACGAATTAGACTTGAAAGAATTACAAAAGTTGACCGACATAAATATTGGCTTCTCCCTGGTACTGAGCGTCATTGGTGGCGTACTGATAGCCCTCGGTGGACTGATAGCGGCCATGTATGAGAGGAAACTAAAGGCCTTGAGAAAAAGTCAGTTTGACCACGCCAGATTTGGAACAACCATCAACTCGGAAGACAATGGCGAAAAGCAGAACGTTGCCAGTCAAAATGGAATGGAACTCAAGTCAATCAGTATCGAATCTAAAGTGTCAGTCGGACAAACTATAAAGAGCGACAAAGAGAGTGATGTGGATGAGAAGAACGAGAGACTGGAGGAGATTAGTTGTGAGGTGACAGAGACTGTCAGTGACTCAACATAAATCTTGGACTAAAACTTGGCAAATGAAGGTGAAGATATTACGGGCATTTGTAGTCTCTATAGAAATGTCAACCATATATAGCCAAAATTGTTCATTGCTAGTCTCTATAGAAATGTCAATCATATATAACCCTAATTGTATAATTTGTAGTCTCTATAGAAATGTCAATTATATTTAGCCCTAATTTTTTATTGTAGCCAATGATAGATATCAATTATAAAGAGCACTAATTGTTTATTTAGTTCAATATATGGCTACCAGAGACGTTAAAAGGACTAATTTGTTTACAATATTTTTTTCTGTTTTGGCAAGATTGGGATTAGAAAGAGGAGAACATTTCGAAATGTATAGTCTGATAACAAAGTATACTATTTTTTTCTCCTAATTTAAGTGTTATTTAATAAATCATGATAATTATTCTTAAGTTAGTCACATGATTTTGAAATATTATTATTTAATCAATCTATTTTATTAATTAATAAATTAAACTTTGAATTAAAGAAGCAATCCATCTGTTATTCAATCTACATATCCCTCATCATTCCCTCCATCTGTCTATCTTTCTATTTGTCATTTGAAACTTGTTCATTGGTCTATATAATAACAGTTACAAATGTTATCAAAATGTGAACATGATAACAGATAAATATGTTATCAAAGTGTTAATAGTTTATGGCCACGTTTGAAAAAAAAATAATCTTTGTGAAATTCTGCTTAAATATCTGAAATTAAATTTGAAGAAGCAGAACCACCAGTTTCATTACTTAAACATAACTTAATATGTCTTTGGTGATCAACACTTGTTTCATTACTTAAACATTGATCGTACATGTCGTTGGTTAATGAACCTCCTCTGTGAAGTTGCTAATTATTAATATTAAAAGCAGAGACGATAAGATGTCCCTATGGTAACTTTCCCTCCCCCCCCAAAAAAAAAAACATGAAGCAAAAAAAACTATAAGCCTTGTGAGTTACATAATTGACTACCTGGTGGGTTATAGGGCACAAGATACAGTCAAAAAGCAAATGATGACATGGATCGAATACGTATCACACAGGGCCGCCGCTAGGGGGGGGGGAGCTCCCCGAAGACATGCCCGGGGGCCCCAAGTTTTGACATTTTTTCTCTTTGTTTATTATGCTGCAACAAAGTGGGACATATTTTGGGGAGGGGGGGGCGGTGGCGGATGGGCCACAAGTGTCAGAATTTTAATGGGGCCCCAGATATTCTGGCTACGGCCTTGAATAACGCCACGTTTTTTTTATCAAAAGTATTTAAGCATTTTACCTTTGAAGGAGAGCACCATGTTGGCCGTCAAAGAAATAAAAACAACTCTATTAGTTTCGTCACAACAGAAGAATGGAAAGATTTACCTGCACAACCACAACACACAACAACACAGTTTGTATAGGGCTATCCATCCATGTATTTATCCATCTATTTATTTATTTTTATTTGGTCTATGTCTTTCTTTCTATCTGTCTGTTTATTTTTTGTTTAGTTATTTGTGTGTGTGTGTGTATGTATATGTGTATGCAAGGCCGTAGCCAGGATTTTGTTTGGGGGCGGGGGGGGGGGCTGTGCGGAAAGTTTTATATAAGAAAAAATTGGACCACAATGATAAAGAAGTATATTTTATAATAGAATTTGATTTTTAGAATTAATTTGGGGGGGGGGGGGGGGCTACAGCCCCCTAGCCTTCCCCCCCCGGCTACGGCCTCATGTGTGTGTATGTGTATATATGTGTGTGTGAGAGTATGTGTGTATGTGTTTGTATGTGTGTGTGTATGTATGTGTGTCTATTAGCAGCAGTGTTCAATGAAGTAGGATAAAACTGCACAACATGTAATGGCACAGATCAGAACAAGAGAATACAGAAAGTCAAGATTGGAGAAATTCATTTTACTTGCTGGTTACCAGACAAAAAGTATCTCGTGAAATGTATTTATTAATGAATTGTGGTTTTGTTCTATAATCAACTTTGAATGTAAAAAAATCCCAGGAAATATTAGTTAAGAAAATAAATAATACAATGTACAGGTTGCCGCCACTCTACTAAAAACCAACAACGATTCTCCAATCCATTAAGTACTAAATGTCGGCAATAAAAAAAATATTCCAGTAGTGCCAACCTCACATATTGTTCCCTCTGTGCGACTGAGTATTTTCACACAGTGGTTAAACCAGCTCTTTTTGTTATGAGTTTTAATATTACTCACTTTAAAGGGATCCACATTTCATGGACTAGGTTGTAATCATGAAAACACCCATTTATAGTTTTCTAACCGTTTTCTCCACTCAAAACTTCTGTGCATATATTTTTATTAGGGAAAAATTTTGTAATCGATTTTTGAGGCACTTTTTAGCGGTAGACTTTCTTGAAATTGTGCACAACTGTTCTTACTCCAAAACCATGTAATACATTTTGAAATTTCTGTATTTAAAGTTAACGGTAACCTTTAAGGTGAAGATTGTGTATTCAATGAATAATTTTATTAAATCTCATTATATTAATCAAGGGATGTAACTATGATGAACGACAGTAATAAATGGGCTGCTTCCCTTGCATTAATAATAATCGAGCTCTATGATGGCACGTGGTTACCGCGTGCAAGTAGGTCAAATCAGTGGTACACACGCATGCATGTACACATTGTGTGTCTCTGTCTCTTCAGCGTATTTAAAAATGTAAACAAAATTGCTTGTTTTTAACTTTATTGGGGTTAAAATGAGGGTTAGTTGCACACTTACGTCATTAAACATAATAAGATTAAAATTTTTTGCAAAATTAATAAAAAATATATTTTAGAAAACGGTTAGATTTAAAAACTCTGTTTTTATTGTGTCTTGTTAAAAACGTACACAACATAAAAAGTGTGTTGCTGAAACATTACAAGTGAATCAGAGCAAGTCGGTCGTTCATTCTGACTCATTTCAATTATGAAATAAAAACTGAGGTAAAATACTATAATGAGAATTTCCGAGACGTTCCATACTGTAGTTGTTACCGGCAATGTATGAAATCCGGAATTCAATAGAATGCCTAGACAATGTATAGAATGCCTGAATTTTTTAAGGCAAAGTATGCGATAATAGCTACTTCATACATTTCCTAGGCATTCTATTCTATTTTATAGAATGCCGAGTTGCCGTGAGGCAAAGTATGTAACTGGCCTACATCCGCCATTTTTCCCGCCACTGATATTGGCGGTGGCGCTTGTGTCGATTTTGCGATCGTAGCACGTGTAAAACCTTATTGTAAAACAGCGTATTGGCGGTATGCGGTTCCAATACTACATCACAGACAATGTTGCCAAATTCTTTTCACGACGTCAGTGAATATCATCCGGCTGACATTCCACAGACGTTCTCCCTTAAAGTTTCCTCTTAGATTGCCGTGTGACCAGCTGGCCATGTCGGAAGTGAATGTTGACATGCAACGACGGTTCTACGATGAATTATCTAAGGTTAGAGCCAATGCTGCTAAAAATGCGTTTTTTTTAACCGGAACTAGTTACCAAAAATTAGTGGACGATGTGAAAAATGCTAATACGGCCATTAAGAGAGAACTACGGGGACTATTGGCTGGTGAAACACTATGATGTCATGAGATGACCATTGAGATAGAATCACGCGACTATTGGCTGGTGAAACACTATGATGATATGATCTACCCTGTTAACGAAGGCGTGAGTGCCATTCAGTTTTACGTCGCGGACAGTGCCGTAGCGAGCTTAACTCGCGCCCGGGGCACAATACCTTTTTAATACTGTCGTATCCCACTTGTACTCTTATTAAATCAGACGACACAACTCCTTGTATTGTAAAAGAATTAACTGAACTTTTTAATGCGTGATATATACAGATGAGAATATGATAATTCAATATAAACACTTGAGAAGATGAATCAATAAATCACATGTATAATTCTATAATTCAACACACACGATAAATACTAAGATCAATATTAGATGAGAGATGTGGCAATAAATCACAAGTAACTGCTATCACTATAAACCAGTACACGAGTCTATAACTATTATAACTCTCGACTGCACTGTCCACTAAGTCCACGTGTTATATCTAGTATCCCCTTCATGGGTCTCTAGTCTCTCTCTCTTGTGTGTGTGTCTCCGTCCCCCCTACAACCGTGGTAACTTCCCTATTTATAGGATATATCACCCCCTCATATTGCATCATTGGATTGCATCAAATCTATTTGTGGATTTCCAATTTTACTGGGGTGATTGCATCATGGGTGTGATTTTTATCACTGGTGTGATTGCATCAAATCTATTTTTGGATTTCCAATTTTACTGGGGTGATTGCATCATGCATGCCTGACCCTGCAAGCACTTACAGGGGATAGGACAAATACCTTTTTAGCACCCCCCATTCGAAAACCATATTGGTTTATATTAAAATATACCTTTGTGAGTAGCGCCCGAGGCATGATGACCCTTGCCCACCCTCGTTACGCCTCTGGTCCGAGTTATTTGACGTACTTCATAAGGCCCATTTGGCTATTGGTCATGGAGTACGGGACAGAATGTTGAAATAATTTTCACCCAAATACAAAAACGTCACCCGTCGTGAAATTAAACTGTAAGTTAACCTTTTGTGAACCTTGCCAGAAAAAACAAAAACGAGTCAAAAAAGGCATTGTGGTCAAGCCATTGGTTTTTTTCAGAATTCAACTTCCGTTTTCAGGTCGATCTCATCGACTTTCAATCCCATCCTCATGGGGAATACAAGCTTATAATGGTGTATCAAGATCTTAGGACCCTGAAGATAAAGAGGGCAGAAGAAATAGCCTTCCAGCTCGTAGACATATTTACGTTACTTGGTGCTCCAACGATTCTACAGTACGATAACGGCTAAGAATTCGCATCAATGTAGTAAGCAGCCTAAAGGAGTACTGGCCCACCTTGAAGATCGTTCATGGTAAGCCACACTACTTACAAAGCCAGGGGAGCGTCGAAATCGCTAACCAGGACATTGAAAATATGCTGTGTGCTTGGATGCACGATGAATGGCCGCTGGAGTGAGGAGTTACGGTTCGTCCAACTCACGAAGAGCAGAGATTTACATTCTGGTATTAAAAGATCACGAAGATATCTTTGGATGCAAAACTAAAGTAGGCCTCACAACGTCGTCCCTGCCTAACGATGTTTTACAAGATTGAAGCAAATATACCTTCATATCGTTAGGCAAAATGACATGTACACATAACAAAGTTACTCTCCAGCTACATGAAGTGAACCAAATAGCGTCATCGTTTTATAATTTACACAAGCAGCAGTAACATAGACACATTTAAAAAGATTTAGATGCTAAAAAGAAAAAAAAGGGTGAATTCTCAAAAACGTTTTCACTACAAAAATATTTTTGCTCCGTTATTGCAATATGTCAGCTGCAAGCTAAATCCTCGAATAGACCTGTCACTTTGCTGCACAAGCACAGCCCATCGTGCTGAATGAAAAAGTTGGAGAATGTTTGTTGACGCTTTGTCTGATCAGTGACTTGTACGCATTCATCCAACAAGTTCCACTTCTTGAGTCTGGATTTCAGAAGCACAGCATTTTACTTGGTAAGACCAAGGTGTAAGATCAGATCGTTAACGTCTTTCAGGTTAATCTCTCCTCAATCGCATCTGAGAAATTGTAATCTATATCTCCAATATCTTCCTCGCTGTCGGACTTGCAGCTGTCTCCTGAAGATGGCTGATCCCTCTTCTGGGGAGTGGAAACAGGCAGCCCGGGCAGTGTGGTGATGATGCATTGAAAGAAAGAATGTCTGGATAAACAATAGGAGGTGCATTCTTATAGCGCGACGTTTGGTAGGATCCACTATGCAGAAGTAGCAATTGCTTGATAGCGGGTTAACAAACTTCATGGCTCTTTTCTCACCTGTACCAACCTGTAACATATAAGATATAATTAATTATATAAACTTAAAAGCTGGAAATTTTACACATTACGTAATACAGTATATGATATTAGCATATAACTTATATTACCATAATACATTAATATATGTGAACATTTTGTCAATAGCAACCCCTTAGACTGTACAAGATCTAAATATTTGAAATTCTACAATATAAAGCACTGTCATATAAGCGAGCAGCAAATGTTTACCTTACCTTCAAGAGTTTTCTTGCAATGTGAAATGAGGTGCCTATACCTTGCAGGCCTCGCACATCTTAAGTCTTGCTTTCATGGAATAATTTCTGGCTCTTTTCTTTATAAATTGTCCACACACGTAGCAAAATGTATCAACTGGGTGCAAACAACCTCTTTATGCCGTCTCTAACTACGATTTGTTATTTTCTTACTCAGCAATAACATAAACCGAAATGTTGGTTCGAGTCACCTGTGCTTTTTTACTTATATAATTATAATTGGACAGTCCTAGAAAGTTCAAAAAAAATTTCTTGAAAGAATATTCTAGAAGACTATTCAATATTGAATTCAATATTGAATGTGAATCAAGAATTTTCTTGAAAACATACAATTCTAGCAGTTCAAGTACGTTTTAGATGACTACTAAGCACATAATTCGAATAAAGAATTTTCTTGAAAACACAAATTTCAAAATATCATTATCCTGATCACAGAAACATAGTTTTTGTGGAATAATAGTTGTTTTCTATTTGTTTTAGACATAACGGATCAGGAAAACACTTTGAACCCAGGACCAAAAAAAAAAGTTAAATTTTTTTACATAGTGTTATTTGTGATCAAACGCCAATAATTTTTACAGTGGTTGGTTACAGACATTATTGACAAAGTATAAAAATAAAACAACAGGAAAATAATTTGTTTTTTATTGTTTATTATTTGATTTTTCTCTAACAGAACTATTGCACATGTTGGATATATGTTAACTATCAAGCTTTTATTGGCACTCACTATTTGTGACAAATGCAAACTTCATGATGGACACCATTTTCAACTGTTGTACCTGTAGCTATTCCAGTGTAATCTCTTGGGCAGCAGAAAGTCTGTTACAAGAACAATGATAACATTTAGTTCATCAATAAGATTTTTTAATATCATCTGTACTAGGGATGATCACTTTTCCTATAGTCTGATTTTAACAAGTATTTAATCCTTGTGTACAACCAGATGGTAAATGTGATTCAAATTCATTTGTTAGGTCATATATTGTGAAACACAATATTTCTGAGAGATTTCTATGCCTTTGACATGTTATCTCCGTGGTCAAGCCTCCTCCATCACTGTTGCCCCAAGAGCAGGCCCGTAGCCAGGTCAAAGTATACTCTTATTGAGTATACTGCGGGACTGGACAAGCTTGCACCATGAGTCACCTTACCGGTCTGCTGCAACCATCGGTTAAAACAGACCAGGCGACTCTGTGGTCAGCCAACCAGGTTGAGGTAAAATAAATAAAACTAAATAAAAGGTGGAGCACAGGGAAAGTGGAACACAGGGGAGGTGAAACCTGGTTAGAATTACATGATATTTAACAGAGACTATTTAATTTTTATTAGATCTTTTTGAAAAATAATTGATTTAAGAATCAACTCCATTTTTTTATTAAATGTTATTGGTGGAATTTTAACTCGTAAATCATATTATGGAAAATGTCTCTTGTTTTGATCACTTTGATAGGTTTAAGTTATCTTTTCTATAATTCGTATGATTCAATAACTCGATAATTTGTCAGTAAAAAATCTATACACATTTTTTCGGCCAGTGTATGTG
The DNA here is from genome assembly GCA_021962125.1 of Bulinus truncatus. Lineage (NCBI taxonomy): Eukaryota > Metazoa > Mollusca > Gastropoda > Planorbidae > Bulinus > Bulinus truncatus. The sequence goes on from JAGDYQ010000006.1 coordinate 11,091,612, forward strand.
TCTGGACAATGTCAGGGCATGGTGTGAAGATAAACTTGCATAGTAGGTTAGGTTATTGAATTGAAATGAAAGAGAGGAAGTTGACTGGTTGAAGTGAGAAATGGCAGTTTTTTTATTTGTTGTATACCAGTTTTATCATTAATAGTAATATAATGAAGCTGGCTTTTCCAGCATATATGATTTAAAATAGATAATAAGAAATCATAAAGAATTAAAAAAAAATTTAAATAAGATTTTAAAAATATGCACTTAAAAGTAAAAAAAAAAAAGAATACATTTTATCATATACATTTTTTAAGTTATCATTACTAAAAATATAAGCGTGGATACACATCTAGCAATATAGATTAGTTGATAAATAACAATAAATAAATGAATTATAAAAATGGATATTTACTTGGCCTTATTTTGGCAAGTCTATAAAAGACTTAAAAAAAAAAAAGCTTAAATATTTCACATATGTATGTGCTGGTGCTATACAACCTTTTCATTTGTACATGATAATCTCAATGTGATTCTTTTCCCATGATAAGAATTACAAATTATTCTCTTTGTAATTCTTAAAATTGTTAATTCATGGACTAAAAATTATTAAAATTGTGTATAAATAGTAGAATACTACCAGTCCATTTTCATGAGTTACTAATTGATAGTTAGCACAGTTAACAGCACCTTCAAGACATTCAAGAGCTGAAATAAAGGAATAATTTTATTCATTTAACATTTTTTTAGGACTGAACAATGGTTTTATAACATAAAGTGTGTAAACTAGTGATAACTTGTATTGTTTTTGGTTATAGGGTAAAAATATATAATAGTTAATAGAATTTTAAAAAAAATAAAAAAAATTGTGTAGGTTATAACAATGATCTATTACATGCATTGAGCTCATTGTACAAGTAGCTAATAGTTTTTCTGGTCAATTTAAGTTGTTAATGTAGTCAAGTGCAGTGATTGATGTTTAAACATATTTAGGAATGGACCGAAGAGAAAAACACATTGATTTGACCAATATAGTTTATTTAAAAAAAACCCAATTGTTTTTTAAAACTGGCATGGCAGGAACTCAACTCTTACGTTTTTTATCAGTTAATATTTTCATCGGTAAAATTAAAGTAGTGATAAACTTAATCCTGCTCTTTATAGGTATTCATATAAATTTACTATTATCTTCTTAACGATAAACTTTAAGTGACATTGAAATATTCTTATAGAGAGTTGTTCATCTTACTGTCAGCTGAGATAAAGTTCAAACTGCAGGCAACTAGTATTGGTAGAATGAAGAATATCTTCATGTTTGTTTTTGATATCAAAATTGTGGTGGAGATATTTCTGAAAAAGAAAGATTTTAAATGGAAACAAAAAGTTAAAAAAATACTAAATCCTAAGCCAACTAGTGCTGTACTACAATTGAATGATTATTTTATTAATTGTCAGAGAACAACTAATTTTTTAAAATATTTTTCTTACCTGTTAATAAAAATTTATGCTGAGTGACAGCATTTTTCATGATCACTTCCATTTATAGGGCAAATACAAGGGCATAAAGTGTTCTGTTAGTTTTTTTTTAAAATCATGCAGTTACTGTCAAGATAGAGAACGTTTACAAATGTAACTGAAGATAAGCTCCTAGTATACATTTTAAAATTACTGATTGACTGATTAGGTTGACAAAATAAAAGAAATATAAATAATTCAAGATGAGTGTTTACTGTTCAATATTCACCATCTATAGAGAACTTATAACATTTTATTACTTCAAATGATAATTCATCACACATTTCAAGTTTTTTAATAAATGCATTCAGTAATTATTGACGATAATTAATGACAGCAGTTATTTGTTACAATGAAAAAACATGATATATAAATAGATCAAATGGCCTATAATTTCTTTTTTATATCTTTATAATTAGATTATTTGATTTAGGTTGTTTTTTAGTAAACAAAAAAAGGTTAGTGCATGTATTTGATCATTTTTTGTTTTATCTTCTTGCTTATACTGGAAAACATCAATTGTTAATTATGCAATTGATAAGAAATGTTTTTAATGTCAACTGATTAGTTTGTAAATATCTGGTGATATGTTTTTTTTTCTTGTATTGAGAAACAATAATAAAATTATATATTGCTTATAGTTATGAAAAAAATTATAATTTCTTTTTTTTGAAGATGTTTAGGTTAAAGTATAAGCAACCAACTTATTATTATTTCAAAAAATAAATTGCCTAATTGACTGGGTGGTTAAGATTTGTGTAGTGTAATTTCTGAGCTCAATTTAAAGCTTGTTATCTTCATCCACTATACCTCCATAGATATCACATATGCAGCTGTGGTGAGAAATTTGCAATACTAAACTGTGGATTCAAAGAGAATATATCCATTTATCATACTTAAAAGGAGTTCTTTGGATTATTGTTCCTTTACATTTCTATATTATTAGATTACTGTATCATTAATTCAGTTTTTTAAATAAAAAATGAATCCCAATTAACAATAATAATTTAACTTAGATTAACACATTTTAATATTTTCACAATGTACCTAGTAGTGTATTTTATAATTTAGACCAGCATACTTTTTTTTATTTAATGTCAGTGGACATGGGACTTCTCCAAAATTCCTATTCAAGATCAGCTGATAGCACTGAGCAGCATTTTACAGGCAATTATATTATTGCTGAATCTGTGGAACAAAGCCACCATGACTATGACAACAGTGTCAGTAGCAGTCTGGTCTCAGTTTCACTGATATCACTTTGAAAGAGATTTGAACTCATACACAACTCCAAATATAAAAGTTCTCACCTGGCCAAGCATGATGAGTTAATAACAAACAGTTCTATTTTGACAATAATAACAGACAATTGAGATTTTTAAAAATGTTATCAGCTTATCCATTAGTTTTGAAATGTTTAAATGTAATCTATTAATTTGAGTCATGTGATAAATTATAAAGCACCATTCTATTGGATATTTTTTTTAAGATGTGGAATGCAGTGCTCAATAAAGGTATTCATTTTCAGTACAAGTTGTTTACTTGTCATTTGCATTCAATTAATAAAATTAATTCTAACTAGAAAATGTTTGTTTATGATCAATACTTGACATATCACCCAGAGGAAGACACAGCTGTGGACTTACAACAGAGTGCAGTGGTCATATCACACACCTGGACAGACTTTCTTCTACTTATCTGCCAATCTGTACTTCACATAAGGTAATGTAATGAAGAGAATTATTTATTATTAGTTTCATTTTTTTACTTTTCTCATCATATTTAACAATAGTTTAGTTTGGCAAACATATTTTAAAAAGATGAAGTTTACAATAATTCAAATGGTTTAGTAAATATTATTTACAGATATTTTATAGTTTAGATAATTATAAATAGTTGAATTTTTCTTTTCAATATTTTTATCAGTTGTAATTTTTTTGTCTTGGAGATTAATTTATGATGGGTAATTTGCTTTACCCAACATGTTTAAACAACTAAAAAATAAAAGTGAAGTTAAAGAAAATCATTTCTTACGGGATAAAAGAGTTAATTTTTCAATTCATTATTTTGCAAAATAACACTGTAAGATTTCTACGAAAAAGTTACAGTAAATATGAAGATTACATATCTGATAATGGTGTGTTTGAAGTCCCTATAAGGATGAGAAGAAATCTCTTAGATCCTATAAACCAATAATTGGACGGTTTTTATGGGGCCCTTCTTTCATCCCCAACATATATGTTAGTGCAATGGTCATGGTGGCACCACGGGAAATATAGAGGGGACTTAAGCCATGACCAGCAAAAATCCATTGGTCCTCACCGGAGATCGAATCAGGAACCCTCAGGTTGATAGTCGGGAGCTTTACCACACGACCATCCGTCCACCCTAAGATAATGGTAATTTATTTGATTTTTCCTTCGGTCCCACTGCCATGCTTACACCTAGGAAATAATTGGAATGGGTCTCCTGTCATGGGCAAGCAGCAACATCTACAACTCTAACCATGTCCTGGAGGTCTCCAATAATCTTGGTGTTATCCAACAAATTGTTTGTGCAGAGAAACACTTGCTTGACCTGACTAGAACTGGCAGAGTGTACACAATGTACTATATGTCTTATACACTGGTCTGAGAAATGTATTGTTGATGTTTGTTTTGTCCCAGTAGAATGAGTTACTTCAATGTTTGGCTTAGCTTGTATATTCAAAGGAATGCAACTGTTGTGTCAAATAAAAGATTTGAAGAAAGTTTTGATACAATCTAATTAAATTTCATTTTAAAGAATATTTCTTCACGTATTATGATTAACACATGTATTTTTTTCAATCACCCCAGCCTATGACAGGGTTAGGTGAAAAAAAAAACTGAAACTGGCAGCTCAGCCTGATGGGAAACATTTCTTAGCATTAATAAGTGATGAAAATGTTTACTCTAGGGGCAATAGTGATGGAGGAGGCTTGACCACGGAGATAACATCTGAGCTAAAAATTGTCTTAAAATATATATAAAAAAATACACTTATGTTAGTAATTTTTTTAATTAATTTTATTAATAGCTCTGATTTTGCTTCTGTAATTTTTGGACATATATGAAATATAATCTTCTGCAGCACTCGAGGTGAGCCAACAGCTCTCTCTGGTAAACACATTAACTACATCTGTGCTGGTAGCACCTACAGTGCAGCCATATCATCCAGTGGTGAGCTCTACACCTGGGGACGTGGCAACTATGGCAGATTAGGACATGGATCTAGTGAAGACCAGTGTTACCCCAATTTAGTTTCTGCTTTGATAAATAGATGTCGCCCGCAGAAGTTGCAATGCCCAAACCCTTGCAGTAGCTGATACAGGCTAGCATCTTTAAACTTGCATTTCTATCATACTGATATATCATATATCTTTTTTACCGTGTTACATTAACAAGTATTTAATATATGTACATACAAAATTTGTTCTTGTTCTTTATAGTATTAGTAAACATTTCTATTGGCTAGTTGAAAATTCTTTAGGCGCTGTATATTCCTGGGGTGATGGTGATTATATAAAGAACTAGGTCGTTGTGGCAGTGATGGCTGTAAGACTCCTAAAGTGATAGAAAGGAAATGGTCAGTTTTTATTCATGTTTGCACATGTAATTTTAGATATCATATTTTACAGCACTTTTTTTCTACATCAAATGTATTTAAATTTTTAAAAAAATGTCTATTTTGGTTATTACATTATTTTCCATAAGTAAAAGAAATATTTTAAAATTAGGCCATGGTTATGAGGAACATTTAGGAACCTAAACTGATGGAGAGGCTTAGTGGATCGGTTCGATGCACTGTGAGGCAGTGACGGAGGAAGGAGAGGTGTTCTGCTGGGGTAGAAATGACCAAGGTCAGCTTGGTGATGAAAGCCATGCAAATGTAACGGAACCAATCCTTGTACCTGGGTTAGATGGGAGACATATAGTTGGTGCTGCTTGTGGGCCATCACAGGTCAGTTTTAATGTACCGCTATAAACTAAGTTCATGTCTCTGTTGTGAGAGAACAACCAATATTGCTGCTTTTATTGGCATGACCGTGAATATTTGTTTGTATATTTTGGTTTCTAGAGTTTCTCCTGGTCATCCAGTGACCAGTAGTCTGTTTATTATAGGATATCATTTATTGTTGAAAGAATGATGTGATGGTATGGATGGTCGTAGTGATTGGCCATCACCTCAATACAGAGAATTCAGGTATTCCATATTCTCATACTCTTTAGACGTATGTTTGTGTACAGTGAAGTATCAAATAAACTTGACCACAGAGTTGTGGTTTTAAAGTAGCTTTAAAGGAACTTTTTTATAATTGAGCTTTTAAATCTTACTTCACTCATTTCAAATATTTTTGATTTTTCCTCTTGAAAAGCCCCTTGTGTAGACGTTATTAAATTAGTGTAAAAGGGATTGAATTTTCATTATGTAAGTAAATAATTAACAGATGTACATTTTTTTATCAGCTTGAAATGGTTTTTAATATCTCATAAATAATTTTTCCAACCCGTTTTGACTCATCCCTGAAAACGTCAGCATCTTTAAATGTTTATAAATTTAAGACGTGATATGACTGTTATGTCCACTGGTCAGAGGTTTATGACTGATCTCCTGGTCAGTTCCCTCATGTCAGATGGAGGCCTTGAGACTGCATTAAACCTTGCAATCAAAGCTGAAATGAAAGGAATTGATGACGCCAAGGTACTTTCTTTCATTTGTTATTATTTTATGAGTTTGAAAAAAAAATCTATGTACACTTACTTTATGTTTATTAGTGTTATGACCCACCAACATGATATCCAGAGTCCTCTGTACTGGGAATTGCTATGTGACAGAGAGAATAATTGTGTCTTTCTGTTGTAATATTTTGTATTTATGATTTTTGAATGTGCTGAAGATTACCTTTGTCTCGAAAAGACACTCTGTGCTGAAAGAAGCCAAAAGGTGTATACAATGAGACTTACAATGACCTTGTTAAAGGCAGCTAACAGATTAAAATAACAGATGAAAATATATTATTATTTGCCAAATAAATCCTTTCTCCTCATAGTACTGACCAGTGACTAGGAAGAAATTATAATGATTCAAATAAAAAAAAATTGTGCTTACTTTTTTGTTTTAATTTATATTGTCAAGATAAATAAATACAATTTTGCTAAATTTAAGAGAAATACATAATAATTTTAAACACTTTTGGACAATGTTATTTAATTTTTTAATGTTTTACAGTTTCAGATTTTGTAGGAACGTATTCACCATTTTATAGGAGGGCTAGGTGTAATAAAAGCAGCGGCGTAGCGTGGGTATCGGCCGCCCAGGGCGGAAGACGATTTTGCCGCCCTCTCATTTAGGTATTTCAATTTAATCTATACATTTTTGCCCCCCCCCCTCCTAAAAAGTAATAAAAAGTGCCGCCCGGTGCGGACCGCACCCCCCCCCCCTTAGGTACGCCACTGAATAAAAGCATGCTTTTTTAAAATAAGTAAACACTAAATAAAATAGTTGCAGATCGAATAAAAGTTGTGGGAAAAATGTGTTTTCCTTTCAGGTGTTTTGCTCCCTGAGATTATTGTGACATGTCTTAATTTTGCTGCAGGTGATGTGTCTTCAGGTAATGCAGGTTTCTCGTACTGGTCAGATCCTCTCTCAACTCTTAGATGACCTAGTTTATTTCAACCATTTGGCACCTGGCACCGACAAGGAAGATACAGCTGCTGTGGATTGTTTTGACTAGCTATTAAGAGCGTAACTTAGTATCTTAGTAGGATGTTCGAAGGGGGACACGACAGTGGATGAAAGTTAGTAGCTTCGCTGGAGCTCAATTGTTGATTTAGCATATATACAGACGTTTATCTTTGATGTATTAATTAATGATCCGTGTACTACCTACAGAGGGATTCTACTGTGACAAAAAATAAAACTTAACGAAAACCACTCATGGTGTTAAATATCCACGGAATTCCAATTATTGACGTCATTACACAAAAGTTAATTAGAGACTAAGGGTGTACAAAAACAATTTGTTACTAAAGAGTTGTATAGTTGGTCTCTACCTTTGCAAAACTTAGGACGAATGGTCGAGTGGTAATGTCTCGATTGTCGACCTGAAGGTCCATGGTTTGATCTCCGGTGAAAACCAAGGGAGTTTTTCAGGTCACGGTTGAAGTTTCCTCCATGGTCATTGCACTATCGGCTATTGGTGTGGATAAAAGAGGTGCACCATACAACAACAGTCCAATAAATGGTCTATAGGATCAAAGATACATACATATATTGATATATTATGTGGTCCAATGTACCATCTAAAACAGTAAAACATATTTACATTATCCCTGATTAGACGATAACGTTAATGGAAAGTCCCATTCATTGTTGCCAAGGGTTACCGATAAGCTACACACGACCACAGAATGTGGGCTATGTTCTGTGCACCTGACTATCTAGAGACAAATATTGATCTAACTTTACGTTAGTATGCTGTCATCTTCATGAATTTAGTTTGTCAAGAGTTGTTGCTTATGTCATACACCCGCAATAGAAACTTTATAATCAGCCAGGTTTTTTTTTGTAAATTAATCTATCATATATAATAAAAGGCAAATGTGTGTTATCTGTTCCACCAATAGTATTTGATAAAGTAATCACGGTATGGGAAAGCCGTCGCTATAAATAATAATAAAAAAATCCTCTATAACGTCATTTCCCGATCGTACATTTTTTAAAATTATTTTCCTACTAATAAAGCCGAATTGAACGCGCGAATGCATGCCACATCAACTTGCCTTTGTGCTGCAGAATGGCATAATAAAGTAGTTATTTTTTACTTTTCAATTCATTTTTACAAAAGCTTTTTTTAATGCTTCGTTTTGATTTTAATATTTAGAGAATTTAGGGTAAAACGTAACGGGTGAGATAAATTAGCACCCATACCTTTATCTAATGGTATTTGGTTTGGTTTGGTTAGTTGGTTTGCTTTGGGTGATTTGGTTGGTTTGGTTTGGTTGGTTGGTTTGGTTGGTTGGTTTGGATGGTTGGTTTGGTTGGTTGATCGGTTGGTTTGGTTGGTTGAACGGTTTATTTGGTTTGTTTGTTTGGTTTGCGTTGATGGGTAAAACGTAATTTGTGAACGATGTGGCAGTGACGGTTGGTTTTGTTGGTTTGGTTGCTTGGATTGGTTGGCGCGGTTAGTTTGTTTGGTTAATTGGTTAGCTGGTTTGGTTAGTTGGTTTGGTTTGGTTGTTTAGCGTTGACTGGTAAAACGTAATTTGTGACGTATGAAATGTAGGCCATTTCTGCACAAAGTAAATATTGAATAAAATGAGGGAAGAAAACTTTTATTTAAACGTTAGTGATTCTCTCAGTAAGCAGACTGTTTGTAGTTTGAGTTGCCAATCGCTCACAACTATTGTTTTGTGGTTGTTGACAGCTGAGTTTAATTGTATTGAAAAATGGACGAGCCTTGCTGTTCAAAAAATGGTTTTTATAAAAAATATAAAATTCCGCCCGTCGTTCGATGGGCTAAAAATACTTGTAGACAACAATGAATAACCCATCCCATTGCTGGTTCCTGTTCACGTTAAATGAATTCAATGCAGTTCAAGACTTAATATAGACTTTCTTATTTTGGGGTACTATGCAGAGACATCTAGACTGTCAGTAGTACTTGACGGGGCCTATATGGCATGGGTTTCACTCTACATCATGTCATTGTAATGATGAAATGTTTATTTATATAAACAACAAATGTAAAATCGCTTTATTAATGCAATGTTTATTTCTTAGATTCTATAAACAACAAATGTAAGGATGAAATGGTTTATCTCTTAGATCCTACAAACCACAAATAAAATCTTTTTTGTTGTGGTCTTCTTTCATCCCCACCAAAGGTTATGTTCACCATGACCTTTGCCACACGATCATTCGCCCCCTCACGCTTTATGTAGCAGCCTGAAAAAAAGATTATCAAATCAATACCCCGGTACATGATTCAGAGAAAGGTCGATAACACGTTTCAAATTATTATAATTAGTTGAATCTTTTTTTTTTTACTAAATTGTCACTGCTAGAGTCATATGTAATGTTAACGGAATAACCCAATACCATTACGTGGAGTTAATGAAAGATAATGTTTGGAATGCTGAGGTTGGCTATATTAAGTATCGGGAAAATCTGGCAATTCGTAACGGAATAAAACAACAAAGGAACTCTTTTAAAACTCCATTTCATAATCGTATTTTGAAACAAGAGGTGGGGTAAGTTTAGTACAGAATATATTAGATATGACTAAAGAATATAATATAATGGGATTACTAATATTTTTCCTTTAACTGTAGAGAAAAAAACGTGATTTATTTGATAGGCGTATTGTTTTTAATAGGTATAAACTCTCTAATATACCTCAGTGACTTTAAGTAGGCAGACTCATTCTAAAATAATACCCGGAGTTGAGCGTGATGATTCTTCTCAGTAACACTTTTAGCAATATTTTAGTACTTTAGTAGAGTTTATATCGATAAATACAATTCTCGATTATAAAAAAAAAAAAAAAAAACTCGATTTTTTTAAAATTTGATTTGCCGTCAGCCAGGGGATTCTCAAGTTATTCGACTCTTAAGGTCGTTAGGATTAGAAAAAGGGACCGGCATTTTCAGAGCCCTCCCCGGGTCAAACAAAACTATTTACGCTCAAGTCTTTTTGGGACCCGTCGTTTTCGAAATGCGTTTTTATTTCTGCTAAATTGGGAGGAAAGGGAGGGGCAGAGACAGTGGGGGCCATCATGTCTTACTGTGTCAATAGCCCTGATTGGTGTTTAAGAAGTATTGCAAAAGAAAAAACCGCTTGTTTAACGCGTTTAACAAATCAACTTTTATGAGTTTAATTATCTCCTAATAAGAGAGGCTGAAATGCAATCACAAAAAAAAAAACCATTATAAAGTAGTTCTGAAATAATATTATTAAATATTTTGCAAATTTTAGTTTCGTTTCAGTGTACAGTGTACATCTCGGAAAGTTGTGTGAGAAAGTTTTAATCTGAACAAAAAAAACCCCTTTATATCTGCACATTTTAAAATCGAACTGATGGGTGAAGGGTAGAGGGAGGGGGTCACAAAATTGTTTGTTGTTGCACAAGGAGCGTTTCAGTATGTATTAGACGGGTTTCGCGGGCTTCCTGCGGGGGATGGAACCACCATTTACGGTGAGTCTGAGGGATTTGGTTTCGCACTTGATTGAATCCCGTGGGAATGGTTTTGTATTAAGCAAGAATCCTGCGGACGGGAAAACAATAATTATTAATAGTTTGTCACACTTGTTATTAAAATAGATTAGATAAATGATAACAAGCACGAGATATGACACTCCTTATGACGAAATGATGTAATCCCAGGTGTGGAGTCTGTATACTTTTGGTAGATAAGAAATGAACCAAGCCAACTAGAATTATTTACCTAACGTAATTTTATTATACGTTAGTCCATTAGTAATCCATTATACACCTCAGTTCAAATTTTGGTTTCATACTACAGCCTTTAGTACTATTTGTTGTGAATTAAGTTCCTATGTATATTTCAAATTTATAATTAGAAATGTATATACCAGTACTTGTGAATAAACCTGGGTGACGTGAAATTTAAAGTGTTATATATTCTCTCGTGTCATTCATTATATAAGTGTGAAAATATACAGTATTTAAAAGAGATTTTCACCGCCACACGCAGATAATACAATGACGTATATCTTATTGATGCCACAAGGGATGAAAGCTTATTTGTTTGTTAGTAGCCAGAGCAGTTGGATTTCATAAGCCTTATTTGAATGAATATTGTATCACTCTTTCCGATGTATTAATTTCAAATTTAATTTTGTAGTTAGTTATGGAACGTAAAGCGTGAATCCAGAAACTTGTTGACATAAAGAGCGAGCGTTGACAATTTAACAATAAATGTAACAGCGATGTCTGAAAATATTCCAAACTTGTGTGGTTAGATAAAGCAAATGATCCGTTTGTGATGTGTGCACAGTGCACCACACTCCTAGCATGGAAGTCTAGTGATGGATCAATTTGAATCTTGTTAAGTCCGATCATGTGTCACAAACATTATACTTATAAGTGTATTTGTAGTGAAAGACAATAAGCGCATAAGGCCAAAGATTAAAGCAGAATTAACCACCATAACTGTGTCAATGTATGAAAAAGAAAATCAAATCTCGCTTTTTAAATATTAATTTGATATTTCATTTGTTTAATTTAAAATTTGTTAATACATTTGTTTAAATTTATAGTCGAAGCTTGTAAATAGTTTGAACATGTCATGAGGATGTGTTTATTTTAGCTTGTATGGGTGGGGATGGAACATACTTTGACAGGTTAGGTTGAGGATGGTTTAAACTATTATTAGATGAGATTAAATGTACAGCCCTGTGCCGCTCTCTAGTTTTACGGTTTGTGAGTGTGTGCTGTCATCGTTTACAGAATGATTAATTGTTTTCTGAACTATATTTTTCAGCTTCTTCCATCCAGCTCAAAATATATATCTACAAATCTCTATAAGCTATGGATAATAAAAATAAATACACTGTCAATTCTATGATGCGTGCTAAAAAAGAAGACAGTCATCTTCCAGACTACTGGACCCAAGGCAGCAATAACACCAAATATCTTGTGCCCGTGGACAAACAGACTACACAGGCGATAAAAAACATTGTTGCACAAACCTGGGCAGCAGAATTGGCGGGGGAAGGAAACGATGCAAAAAATTTACATCATAAAAACATTAACGTCATACTAGTTCAAAGGGTTGAGAACCCCAAGGTTTTTATGAAGTATCAGAAAGCCAAAAACAGACTATTGGATAAAATGATTGACATGGGTGCACCTAATCGCCGTATAAATGACATCAAGGGTGAATATGAAGGGGATCCAGCTACAACTGTTCAACTAGAAAACTTGCTCAAGCGTGATCTTAGCCCTGAGATCAACGAAAGTTATGTTTTACACGGAACTAAAGTTGACAGAATTGGAGGATTAACTCATCGTGGTTTTGATATCAAGCATTCGGATCCTTATGCAATGTTTGGCAAAGGAATTTACACGACAGATAGCTCAACCAAAGCTGATCAGTATGCTGGTAATTATATTTTATAAATATATATACACACTGCTTGTCTCTTAATTAATATTATTTTACTTAGCACGGGCTTAAATATAGACAGTTTCTTCCATTTCAAGTTTCTTTGTTCTAGTATTAGCTCTAAAAAGCGCAGTATTCACACAACACACGCAATTGTAACCAATGGATACAGCTATCAGCAAATTAATTTTACTGTAGAAATAAACTCTTATTTTTAAGTGTGATAAATATTGGTATCAATATAGTATAAAAAGTGTAAAAGTGGTTATCAAATCTGATGATATAACTATGATTGCTCATTTTAAAACAATTCATAAATGACAATATCTATTTAAAAAATGTGCACAGGAGTAATAGAACATATATAGAAATCAATGGAAAAATACCATTGGTAATATTAGTCTGACCCTTGTTTCATTTCTGCTCTTTTTATATCTTACTCTTGATATATCCCAACACATAGCTTAATACATTATCTCTATTTTGTAAAGCTGTGCATTCTCACTATGTCCAAAAGCAGACATTTTAAATTATTATGCCTTTTCTCATAACCAATGGCTAATTACAATAACTTTCTCGAGGCACTTAGTACTTGGGGTTAGAGTGACATAAAAGCTCCCCCCCCTCCCGACAGGGGGATAACTTCCGTGAAGCAACTATGTTCACTATGCGGCTGTATTATAGGCTAAGAATGTGGAGAAGAGAAGCCGAAAGCATTATGTAAAACCCCTCCCCCTCACAGGTTATATTAGCGACACCACTGCTCAAGATAACTAATTTTGCAGAACACATTAATTTCAACTTACAGGCTTAACTCTATTGATCCACTGGTTTATCTGTATCAATGAATTATAAACAATCATAGTAACTGCTTTTTTTCTTGCGGAATGCACCGGAACGGTGTTCCGGCACCTTTTTCCCGTAGACTTTTGTTTACTGCACTATTTTCAACTGGTGTAATTTCTTTATGATACGACGGCGGTACCTTTATTTTTTTTTAGAAAAATAGTACCGCATCTAATAAATTGGGCGTTTACATTTCTATCGATACCTATTGTCTTATCAATTTGGCTTGAAAAACAAATTTAAATATTAGAAATGAAAGGTGACTCACACATTTCGAACACCGTGAAGACAAGATTTGGTTATTAATCCGAGCGAAATCTGTGATTTTTTAAATTGTGGTGAAACATTAATTTTGGCCCAAATTTCCCAATCAAACTTGCAATGATTTGTCTTTAATCACAACCATTTTTTTTTGGTTTATTAAAAAAAAAACTTACTGTGTGCACTGGAATAGCCTAAAATGTTTTACACCAAGGCTGTCAACTATTTTCTTAAAGAAATATTCAAAAATATTTGAAAAATATCTATTTTATACTTAAAAATAAAATATAAAATGATCCATATATATTATAATAGAATTAAATATGTATTGTAATAAATACCTGTTTATCTATTAACTTTATTTCATTAGGATAAAACAATCTATCAATATATCTGCCCACTCATCCACCTATCTACCTGTTATCAATCCATCGATAATCTACGACTTTAACTATCAATCAGCACATTTTGTCCATATGAGTTCATCTATCCGCCTATCAGTCAGGTTTCATCTATCTATCCACCCAACACTCATGTTCTCCGCCTATCAGTCAGGTTTCATCTAACTATCCACCCAACACTCATGTTCTCCGCCTATCAGTCAGGTTTCATCTAACTATCCACCCAACACTCATGTTCTCCGCCTATCAGTCAGGTTTCATCTAACTATCCACCCAACACTCATGTTCTCCGCCTATCAGTCAGGTTTCATCTAACTATCCACCCAACACTCATGTTCTCCGCCTATCAGTCAGGTTTCATCTAACAATCCACCCAACACTCATGTTCTCCGCCTATCAGTCAGGTTTCATCTAACTATCTACCCAACACTCATGTTCTCCGCCTATCAGTCAGGTTTCATCTATCTATCCACCCAACACTCATGTTCTCCGCCTATCAGTCAGGTTTCATCTAACTATACACCCAACACTCATGTTCTCCGCCTATCAGTCAGGTTTCATCTAACTATCCACCCAACACTCTCGTTCTCCGCCTATCAGTCAGGTGTAATTTATTTATGTTTGTATTTCAATCCACAGATGACCCAGAACACCGTAGGCCATTAAAGTGGAGAAATAAACTCATCTTGTCTCGTGTCCTTCTAGGAAATGTTTACCTCAGTACTACTAAACCTGAAAAAGGTTGGTTTTTTAGACAGGGTCATCTTAACTTATAAGCAATGCTTTTTTTCTAGCGAAAAATGTTTGGGAACTCATTTCACATCTGTTTTTTAACTTATGTCAGAAAATACTATAATAGTCTATTATTGAATTTTCCACTGAACACAAATTTTATTGTAATGGATATTCATGCGCGCTTCTAGCCTGCCGTTTTACTTACTTGATCAACAATATTTTTCCGCTGAAAAACTTTTTTTCTATAAAATTTTTAAACGAAACATTTTTTATTTTCTATAATATACAATATTTCAAAAATTTATTTTTTTTCTCAAATTTATATAATTTTTATAATATTCAGTTTAAAATTTTATTTCGTATAATTGTTTAATATGTATTCTTGCGTTATAGCCTACCGTATAACCTGCTTGATCTGAAAAACATTTCTGCTTGAAAAAATTATTTTTTTATTACAAATCTGGCCAAAAAAGGTATGGGAACTCAGCTCCCATGAGTTCCCACTGAAAAAAAGCACTGCTTATAAGTCAAAATGAGTATATAACCCTACTCCAAGTTAATGGATCAATTCTCTCTATGTATAAAACACAGCTTTAAGACACAGGACTATTTATAGATTAAAAACTTCCCGAATACGTCACAGACGACACCTCGCGTTGTTTCACTCGGTTAGGTCAAAGTTCAACTTTGCATTCCATGTATTTTCTCCGAAGATGTCAGCCTGTTATTTTGTTTGCTTAATTAAAAAATAAAATTACAGTAATTATATTGATTGATAAGGTGGCGTATTTTACGCCGCGGGTTGACTAGTATTCTATTAATTTGCAGAGTAGAGGCCGCTCGAAACAAATCGCTCCCATGTCCATTTGTTAAGTGAGCTTTCCATCTTAATTTAAATCACAGAAAAAATCTAATGAAACAATAAAGAAAGTTGAGATATTCAATCCTATTTGTAGCTAAGGTTGCCGAAGTAAATATTTGAAACAATACGTTTATATAGTTGTGACATATCTTCACTATAGAAGAGATCTAGATTGGTGTGTGATACGTCAAAATAAAACAAAGATGATACAGATCAAATTTTAAAGATGTCGCTGACATTGAAACTTCAATGAATACATTTCTAAAAATAATGGCGGCCATCTTGGTTTGATTAAATGTTTGTGTGGCATCAATTTTTTATTTGGGCTCGTCTATTAATTACGTCCACAACTTGGGAAAGGGGGGGGAGCAAAAATTTATACACATTCACTGAAAAAAGGGGGGGGGGCAAAAATGTATGCACATTCACCGGGGGGGGGGTTGGTTTCTAAAAGGGCTAAATGTGTTGACGTAATTTATGGTCGAGTCCTTTTTCTTGACCGTTTGATTTGAAATGTATATTTCTTGGAATGGGTTAAACTAGACACAAATTTAACATAGGTTTAAAAATCCTAACCTCAAAAAGGAATAAGATATGAAAAAAGAAAAAAATTACTGATGTAATCAAAGTAAACGTTGTAGTTTTATTTATCGTTTTTGTTCATTATACTTTTGGTACATTTTATATAATTTGAAAAATATCAAATATCTGTATTATAGGCTAATACTTTTTGTATAATTAAATTTGGAACATATCGTATATTTGAATTATTATAATTAAAATTTGAATTATTTAAATGTAAATCGTATTGTTTCTGCTTATACTCAAAAAAGGATAAAAACTGATTCACTGGTAGAATAAATTGTTCATTATGTCTGTGGTCAGTATTCTGGGGATATGGGGGGGGGGGGAACTCGGTGACAGAGGTCAGCCAATCCCTGTTGTCTTTTTCTTGAGGCTTTTACTAGTTTGTGGTTTTCTGTTCGACCAAGTAAAAATTCAAACAAAAATAAAAATAAAAACATCAAAAGAAATCAATAATTTTTTAAATATGTATCGTCTAATCTCCTCCTCCCCCCCCCTCATAAAAAAGGACAACTGAAGAAAAAAAAACGAAGTTTCACGTGTGTGTTACTACTAACATAAAGAGTTCTTAAAATTTTGGCTGCTTTATTTTGTTTCATGTCCTATAATTTTGAACATTTTTTTCCATTTTACAGATGAAGATAAACTAACTGGCCCTCCGTGTATGACTTGTCTCAAAGCCAGGCGTGAAAGGTGTTATTGCAACTCACAAAAATTTGATTCAGTTCTGGGTGAGAGACAATTGAGGTTTAGAGAGTTTGTGACGTATGACAATGACAACATTTATCCTGAATACGTCATCACATATAAAAGAACCAATTAACTTCTCTATCAGTGAAATATTTTCCTACATGCCAGCCTTTTTTTTAAATATGTAGTATCGCATTTTTTTCTCTATTTATTCGTATGAACTATACATAAAATAAAAGAAAGACAATTATGAAAAATAGTAAAACGAACAAATTCATAAAATGTTCAAATGAAAATTTGCATCATCGTTAGCTAGTATTTTTATTATGTAATTTAATATTTATTGTTCAGTCACTTAAGGAGACGTGCGGGGTGTTCGTGTTAGTTAAATAATACAATATTTACTGACAATCTAATTACGATGTATAGTCCAGGTGAAAGTAGAGTCAGTGCGTTAAACTGGCTAAGTTGAACCAGTTAAACATGTTATGCTAACTGTCACAACCCAATTAGTCAGCTCGTGGGTCTAGGGGTACATTAGCGAGAGGGCCCCCCGGAGGTCTTCGTAGGTTGGACATACACATTGACATATATAACACACACATTGACATATATAACATACACATTGACATATATAACACACACATTGACATATATAACACACACATTGACATATACAACACACACATTGACATATATATCCCACACAAATCCGTGACTCTTGATAAATAACAGAACAAATAACTTTAATGCAGATCATAAAAGATATAGAGAAAATATAGTTCTGTGTCGATTGCCATCACCCACCTAGTTATATCAATACAACATAAAACTGGCACATGACCGAACAGTACTACCATACAGAAAGTAAACTATGTTTATCAAGCATATGTCGTCAAGGTCTCACTCCCTCAGGGCCGACTAGGTGCAACTCCAGCAGGGCCGATTAGGTGTCATTCAAATCAGGGCCGACTAGGTACAATTCCAGTTGACTAAGTACAATTCAGACAGGGTACACTCAATTCAGGGTATACATGTAACAAACATCATGTACAACATAGCTTAATGCTTTTTTATATTACATTATTCAACGTATTGTCTAAACTACACAACATACCTCCAGGTCGGTCATCCTTCCACTCACATACCAAACATCATTATGTGAATAAACTGGGTACATGGCATAGAGCGAATTAAAAATAAACGTATCAAATCTATGCGTTGCAAGTCACTTGCCCATTCAAGCTATGTTCCCTCTAAAGCTGTTCACTAGCAGAGCGCACACAAGTTTCGTTTTATACCATGCGCATGAAAATGTGCAAACACACTTCCCAACATACACACCGACGTGAACTCCGTTCACCTACTCTATGCTTTCATGACACTAAGGTGTCAATAACGAACTCACTACAACAACAGACCTGGTGTTCTATATGGACCAAATCTAAACTGTTTTTGAGCTCAAATGATCTCTGTCCTTGGCACTCGCCCCTCTGGCTACTGGAAGAGTTTGAGTTTCTCTCTATATGTGTGTCTGACTTCTTCTCTTGTGTTCATCAGTCCTCTCTGGTTCCGGCACGACTTTCCTTCTCGAATGACAGAATGGTCCCTTTATAGATAGACATTCCTCAAGTTGTGTCAGAGAATGAGCCCTCAATCGCTTTAAACGAGACAGTAGATGGTAGCTATGAGCATGTCTCTTGTCAGGTTGAAACCACTGACGTTCAGTTCGGTGACGACGGGGGTGGTCAGTCCTGTCCCTGTGTCGAACTGGGTGTTCTCCATTTGAGTGTTCTAGCCAAAACAGACATTCAACCGTCTGATCTCTTTTCAGCTTTTAGCATTTTGAATATTGACCTTCCTGTTGATGAGGTACAGCACAATCACGCAGTTGCTAACGCAGACAAACTTGACTTTGGCGAAAGACATTTTGTATCAGGAACGGAGTGATTTAAATTTGATTTGTCTCCCATGTAGATCACTGATATGATTTGTCTCCCATGTAGATCACTGATATGATGTGTCTCCCATGTAGATCACTGATATGATGTGTCTCCCATGTAGATCACTGATATGATGTGTCTCCCATGTAGATCACTGATATGATGTGTCTCCCATGTAGATCACTGATCTGATGTGTCTCCCATGTAGATCACTGATATGATGTGTCTCCCATGTAGATCACTGATATGATGTGTCTCCCATGTAGATCACTGATCTGATGTGTCTCCCATGTAGATCACTGATATGATGTGTCTCCCATGTAGATCACTGATCTGATGTGTCTCCCATGTAGATCACTGATATGATGTGTCTCCCATGTAGATCACTGATCTGATGTGTCTCCCATGTAGACCACTGATATGATGTGCATAATGCTGAACTGAACTGAGTCACGGATCCACATAAACAGTATGATCATTTTTGGTGCTTACCGTTATTTACTTCCGAGCCCCACAATATATTAGAGTTCAAGACTAAATAGAACCTTTCTTACATTGGGGTACAATGTAGAAACTTCTAGACAAAAATATTTGACGGTACCCCTATGGTATCGGGGTGATTAGAATTAGTATTAAACGAGGTTCCACGACTTTTCAACCCTGGAGGACAGTTCGACCCCGGACAGTTCGACCCCGGGACAGTTCGACCCCGGGACAGTTCGACCCCGGGACAGTTCGACCCCGGGACAGTTCGACCCCGGGACAGTTCGACCCCGGGACAGTTCGACCCCGGACAGTTCGACCCCGGGACAGTTCGACCCCGGGACAGTTCGACCCCGGGACAGTTCGACCCCGGACAGTTCGACCCCGGGACAGTTCGACCCCGGACTATTCGAGCCCGTTAACTGATAAAAATAATATTTGAACTATTATTTCTTTGTTTTAAGTATGTTTAGTAACTTTTTTCAACATGTGTTAAATTGCCAAAGATGTCTATATATTTTATTTAAAATGTGTGTTTTTAATTGTTTAAAATGTTTGTTTTAATTGTATAAAATGTGTGTTTTAGTATTTGTGACGTCTTAGCAATGGACACAAGTTGTGTTATTACACCCCACAAATCTACCCCCCCCCGCAAATGTGGTGTTACCAGATATAATATAGACATAATAATAATAATGTACATATAAGTCATGGGGTCCACGTTACAGTGGACCTATCTACATTGGATATTAGTCACTTATGTCATTTGTGCCAGTGGCTAGAGTAGACACAAACCATTGGTCAATGAAACTCATGTGCAAGCATGAGAAGTGGATGAAATAAGATATGTTGTCGGTCTTTAAAAACTGTTGAACGTGCTTAAAGCATCAGAACTCAAACCTTACAGAAACACATATTTTACAACATTAAAACACATATTTTAAACATTAAAACGCATATTTTAAACAATTAAAAGACTTATTTTAAACACAATTAATACAATATAAATAATGTAAACAATTAAACACATGCTGAACAAAGTTAATAAATATATTTAAATAAAGAAATAATAATTGAAATATTATTTTTATCAGTTGACGGGGTCGAATAGTCAGGGGTCGAACTGTCCGGGGTCGAACTGTCCCGGGTCGAAAAGTCCGACCACCATTAAATGGGCACCTATGAATTAGAGGTAGTACGTTCCGTCGCTTAGTTAGCACTTCAATAACAAAGACTGATTTCAAAACATTTGTCAACCCCACCCCCCTTTCCATGAAAGCTCGTACCTGGCGACTATTGTAGATGTTGCCCTCTCTTAGATCATATAAACAACAAACTCGACGGTCATGTAAGCACCAATGGACATGGTAAGAACTTTCACCATGTGCATTGCCGCACGACCACCCGTCTCCTCCCGCTTAATGTAACAGCCTTAAAAAAATTATCAAATCGATACCACGGTATATGATTAAGAGAAAAAGAACCATCACACGTTTTATAGTATTGGTACTGCTTATCGTCATTGCTTGATCATATGTAAAGTTAACGGAATAGCCCATTACGTGGAGTAATGGAAGATAATCTTGGGAATGCTGAGGGTGGCTATATTAAGTATCGGGAAAATCTGGAAAATATTCTTGGAATAATAAAAAAACAACTCTTTAAAAAAATTCTTTCATAATCGTATTTTGAACCAAGAGGTGAGGTAAGTTTACAACATAAATTTTTTTTAGAAATGATAAAGAATAGAATTAATGTGATTGCTAATATTTTACTTTTAACGGTATAAAAGATACCAAGTGATTTATTGATAGGCGTAATGATATTAGTGGTTATAATCTCTTTTGACATACTAATGTGACTCTAAATAGGTAGACTCATTCTAAAAGAAATTGCAATTATTACCCCGAGTTGAGCGTGAAGATTCTTTTGAGTAACACTTTTAGGAATAATGTAGTACTGTTGTAGGAATAATGTAGTACTGTTGTAGGATTTAAATCGATAAATACAAGACCTACAAAATTGTATATACATCATGTGTCTAGGACTTATGGTTGCTGAGATCTCGGGTGATGACAGACAGACAGACAAAACGGGGACAATAGCGATTTTAGCATTTGTTTTGGCAGCTATTGTTGTACTTGTGTACACAAATTACTCTGCCACTGTAATGACATAGACTCTGCCGTGGATAAGTACAATGCAAAAATCATAATCCCTTATAAAACTTCAAATATGGATGGATCTGTTGCAGTCTCCACAAAATAGATTTGTAATTTTTTTGCCGGTGGCCAGGTAGATCTCTGCCTTACTTGGAGTACAACCATAGATATATAAGTTTATATATATATGGGTATAATGACATCTCAGATTCATCACAACTTATTCCGCTGCAGGCAAATTGTTTTAGTTTTTAACTATTTCTTTGTAAATCATGTAATATAGGTTGATGCTCAAAAATTCAATTTTTCACAATTTTTTTAGTGATAGAATTCGAACATCAGTTCTGGCAATAGCTCGAATTCTAAATTTAGAAAGTTTCAATGAAGATTTTTACACTTGTATTAAAATTTAATGATGGATGGATCCGTGTCGATATCATCACAAACTAGATTTCTATTTTTTTTTGTTGTCGCCACAAGAGGTGCTTGTAGTCGAACACGTAGTTTTTGGTATCTACATGATGAAAGTTTTTCTCAGAAGAAAAAAAACCTGAATAAAGTAACTATGTAAACGTGATGTCTTGCGCCTTAGTCTTTGTGTACCTTGGTTTTCGAAATGTTTTTTTTTTCTGCTAAAGGGTCTTGATTGGTGTTTCAGAAATAATCTTTAAGAAATACGTTTGTTTTATTTACGTTATATCTAAACTGCTGAAACTCAACTTAAAATAAAACAATATAAAAGAGTTCTGAAATGTATGTTTTAGATTGTGCGAGATAAGAGGAAAAGAGAATATTTTACTTTGTAAACAAGGGGATTTAAAAATGTCCAAAGAAATTATATAAATTCATTTACAATATTATAGCCTATTAGTTTCCTTAAATTTAAAAGCTTTAGTTGAGCGTGTTATTGGAAAAAGTTATTTATTGACTTGGAAGATGGTTGGATGCTTTTTAAAGCAAAGAATGAGATTATGACCGTCGTCAACTAAACAAAAAACTTATAAACTAGATCTTCCGTGTCTCCTACAAAAAAAAGACAGTTTATATAGTTAAATATGTATGATGATTTGGTTTGGTTTGGGGGGGGGGCTCGGGCCCCCCCCTGCCCCCCCCCTGGTTGCGCCACTGTGTCCAGCGGAATATTTCATGTAGGGTAGTTCAGAGTATGTTGCGGCTGTTCATTTTTCTTCTTGCGATTAACCATATCATGAAAAAATCTACCAGAAAACGAAAGAAAAGAATCCAGTGGACATTACTGAGTCAATTCGATGTTCTAGACTTAGCAGAGGACATTTCTCTTCTTTTACACACCGGCAATGATGATGAAATGTATCCATTAAAAAGTAGCATACTGGGGATACTGGACTGTTTGAACAATGAAGCTCTTATCAAAACAGTAATACTAAATTTATGGCTAGTAATAATAATAGGGCTGCTGATTAAACTGCGTTACTTTGCGATTAACGCGTCAAAAAATATTTGCGATTAAAATTTTTAACGCAACACCTAAATGCGTTAATTTGACCACAATGCTGAAATTTCAGAATAGCGCCAAATCGATAAATAACGGAATTTCACTATACAATTTGAAGTTAAGGTCTGTTCACCTACTACGTAGATCTACTACCCCCATCCTGCGGCATTTCGCACACACACCCAGGTATGTCGTCAAAAGTCCCAATTGTAAAATAAAATGAAGATGTTTTTGTTATATTGTCCTTCGACAAGTAAATCCTCTGCTCCCGGTCGATGTAAAAAGAGACTCTTTTCATTCATTAGTTTACATTATCTACTGTAGTATATTGGTGGAGGTAAAAGAACAAGTGTTTAGTGAACCCGGTTATAATTTGATCAAAATAACCAGAGGTTAGAAATTTTGTATCATTTTATTTCGCATAATTTTTATCGCACTTGATAATACAACGTCTTGCTGGTCACGTCTGCAACAGTTGCACCAATAGTTTCATAAACATGACACTTGTAATCAATGTCTAGACTTAGATGAGGCACACAGTGGTTGTAATTTTCAGAATTATTGCGACACTTAGCTAAATTAAATATGTTACAGTCTTATACAGTGGTTCTAAAACTTTTGCGATTCACTATACAAAAAGAAGTTTTATTCAGTTTCCACAGCACAGCTGTAAAGGAAGATGAAAGTGATCAAAGAAAAAAAAAACGTTTATATAGTTTATATAGATTTATTTGTTTTCGACCAACTTATTATGTACATGTTTGACGACACACTTCATAACAAGTCGCGACCCATATGCGAGACCGAGAACCACTGAACATGGATGCTTACTTACTCGCGTCAAAAATGAGTCGAACATTTCAATGTCTGGCGTGTCAAAAACGTCTCACACACACACACACACACACACACACCCAAAAGTTTAATACTCTATTGTTTAGGCCAAGTAAGCGCGTACAAATAACAACAAGTTGTTTCAGATTCATATGTAATATCGGGATTTCCTTTTCCTCCCCTGTCACATTTTGTCACAGTGTAATTCGGCAAAGTTTATAATCTTTTCTCCATTCTTATAATGGAATCGCAAACAGAAAAAAAAAAAAAAAATTTGAACGGGAATTTTACTGTCAAAACTAGTTGTATTGTAGTTTGCAAATATTGCAAAAAAGAATTTAAATACCGTCGCAGCAATTCATCTTTGACATATCATTTACAATGCAAGCACGCGTTCATCAATCATGACATTCAATCGACATCGGCTGTATCAAGCGTTTAAATCAAATCGACTCATTGCCAAACTACATTATTTGAACATAAGAAAATGGCAAAACCAATGGACAAAACAAAATATAACAGAATAACCAACACTATCGCCCAATGGGTTGCCATGAATAATAGACCAATAAACACTGTAACTGACGAAGGACTACAGGATGTCATTCGGGTTGCCACTGGAAATCAGTCTAGATCTGTGATAAACAACAGAATTGATGACTTGTACCACCAATAGCGGCAAAACATTTCTCAAGCTTTTTCAGTTTACAGTATTTTTTTTCGATTAAATATGCGTTAATTTGCGATACAATTTTTAATTATGCGTTAATTTCGATTACATTTCTTAATCGAACAGCAGCTCTAAATAATAAGGACCAATTACAAATACATCAATAATTGCTTTTTTTATAAGCTAAGTGTCAACCGGCCATTAATTCATTAGAGAGGGAAGTAATCATGTTGAATAACTATTACAAAAATAAATAATGATTACGCCCCTTTGATTAGCTTTTATTATTTATATTTAAAATATAAGCAAAAACGGTACCTAAGAAACTCTTATATTTTGGCTCTGAGAGCTCAGATCGCGAAATGGACTTTTGATGTACACAGGGCAGGCCAAGACCTACAAAATAATATATACATCATGGGTCTAGGACTTATGGTTGCTGAGATCTAGGGCGCTCCATTGTTAATATAGCTTATATAGTAAAAAACGGTAATTTATGGCTGTAACCCGGAAAAAAAATACGGATTTTGTCCGGCGTAACCGAAAATGCTCTAAAATGTCCTTTGTCCGAAACGGAAAAGACTTAAATTGCTTGTTTTTTTTATAAAAATGTACTCCTGACAAGACCTGGACTATTGATTTATGGTGGGAAATGGGGTAACACTGACTGAACGTAGGGTCTAGGAACATTCCGACAGGTAAATTAATACCAATAGGTATGTGGCGACTGGCGAAGGTAGACAGAAACTCATTTACATTGTCATTTGATATCGACTTGATATGGAGAAAACATGCTCACAGCAGCTCACCTCGATGGGGGTTTATTCTATCACGGGGTAGTAGTTAAAATTATTTCGGCTGATTTATAGTTGGAACAGTTAGAAAAAGATACGTTTTGGGAAAGTGTTGTTGGTTACAGTTGCTCAGAAAGTATTGTATGTTCTCAGTTTAGACGGCAATCTTTTTTCCATAATACAAAAGTGCCACAAAAAGCTGTCACAGGGCTAGCTGTAATAATCTTTAACAAATCACTGATACCGAGACAGTAGATTATGTATTATATGTACTATTTTTGTGAGTCAAGAGAACTTGGACGTTTGACGAAGAAGGTTGAACAGTATTATACACATACATTCTTCTGTAAAAATCTGGAATTTATTATGAATTAAAATACTAGTTATAATTCCTAATAAATTTTTAAATAAAGTTTCACCCCCCCCCCCCAAAAAAAAAACAACAACAACAAACTTTTGGATAAAAATAACATCACATATATTCACAAGATTCAATTACATTATGTTATATACTACTGTTTTATATACTACTGTTTTATATACTACTGTTTTATATACTACTGTTTTATATACTACTGTTTTATATACTACTGTTTTATATACTACTGTTTTATATACTACTGTTTTATATACTACTGTTTTATATACTACTGTTTTATATACTACTGTTTTATATCTTTATTTTATTATTAAATAAAGGTAAAAAAAACTGACATTGTGTTTTCTTGGGTTATTTAATGATCACAATTTGTTTGTCAAACTTGATATTAAAAAGATTAGATAAGTGATCAGAAGCACGTGATACGACACTCCTTGTGACAAAATGATGTAATCCAAGGTGTGGAGTCAGTATATATTTGGTACATATGATGTCATCCAAGTTGTTGAGTCGGTATACTGTTTGGTTGATAAGAATTAAATTAAATGAACTAAAATTATTTAACCTTACGTAATTTATTTATACTTTAGTCCATTAGTCATATATTTTACACTTCAGTACAACTTTTGGTTTCGTTTAGTACTACTGGTTGTGAATTAAGTTCCTATGTATATGTCAGATTTATAATTAGATATGTATATACCAGAACCTGTGAATAAACCTGGGTGACGTGAAAAAATTCGAAGTTGTGTACATTCTCTGAGGGTCAATTAGATTATGAGAGTAGTGTGAAAATATACATCATTTAGAAGATATATATGTATGTTGTTGATGCCAAACGGTATTAAAGCTTATCGTTTTGTTAGTAGCCAGAGCAGTTGGGTTTGATGAGTCGTATTTGAATGAATATTCTATCACTATTTACGATGTTTTAATTTCATATTTATCTTTGTAGTTAGTCATGGAACATAAAGCGTCAATCCAGAAGCGTGTTGACATTAAAAGACAACGTTTACTACTGTGTACAATAAATGTAAAAGCGATGCGTGGAAATATTCCAAACTGATGTTATGTACCGTTTGTGATGTGTACACAGTGCACCACACTCTTAGCATGGAAGTTTCGTGATGTTACCAGCCATTTGTGGAAGCAATTTAAAAATTGTTAAGTCCGATCAAGAGTCACAAACATAATACTTATAAGTGGACTCGTAATAAGAGACTTTTAGCAAGTAACGGTCAAAGGTAGAAAACGGTCAAAGGTTGAAGCGGAATTAACTAACACAACAACCAATGAATGACAGAGATTTGCGAACATTAACTCTCGTTTTTTAAATATTAATTTGATGATTCATTTGTTTAATATAACAATGTTGGTAATTTTCTTTTAAATTTTACAATCAATTCTTGTAACTAGTTTGAACATGTTGTCATAAGATTGTGTTCATTTCAGCTTGTATGGGTGGGGAAGGAACACACTTTGACAGATTTTTGTGGGGATGGTTTAAACTATGCTTGAACGTGTGGGGTTGGATGAAATTTACATCCCGTACAGCTCTCTATAATGTATGAGGACAGAATGTGTGTAAGTCTGTTTGTTAGTATGCGCTTTATTGTTAGCAGAATGATTAATGTTTTCTGAGCTATATTTTTCTTCTTCTTCCATTCAGCTCATAATATATATCTACAAATCTCTATTAGCTATGGATAATAGCAATAAATACACTGTCGATTCTATGATGCGTGCTAAAAAAAAAGACAGCCATCTTCCAAACTACTGGACCCAAGGTAGAAATAACACCAAATATCTTGTACCCGTGGATGAACAAACTAAACAGGCGATAAAAAATATTGTTGAAGATACCTGGGCAGAAAAATTGGCGGGAGAAGGAAACGATGCAAAAAATTTGTATCATAAAAACATTAACGTCATACTAGTTCAAAGAGTTGAAAATCCCCAGGTTTTTATGAAGTACCAGAAAGCCAAAAACAGACTATTAGATAAAATGATTGACTTGGGTGAACCCAGTCGCCGTATAATTGACATCAAGAGTGAATCTAAAGGAGACCCAGCCACCACTAAGTATCTACAACCTTCTCTCAAGAGTGATCTAAGCCCTGAGATCAACGAAAGTTATGTTTTACACGGAACTAAAGTTGACAGAATTGGAGGATTGACTCATTGTGGTTTTAATATCAAACGTTCTGATCCCAATGCATTGTTTGGCAAAGGGATTTACACGACAGATAGTTCAACCAAGGCTGATCAATATGCTGGTAATTATACTATATATATATATATATATATATATATATATATATATATATACACTGCTTGTCTCTTAATTAATATTATTTTAATTAGCAGGGGCTAAAAAAATCGACAATGTCACCCATTTCATTTTTCTGTGTACTAGTATAAGCTCTAAGCAGCGTGGTATTCACAGAGCACACGTAATTGTGACTAATGGAGATAACTTTCAACAAATTAATTTTACTGTATAAAAAATACCTGATATATATTAGTATTAATATAGAATACAATGTAAAAGTATTTATCAAATCTGGAGATATAACTATGTTTGCTCATGATAAAACTATTCATAAGTGACATTATTTACTTTTAAAAATGTGCTTTAAAAATAGCTAAACAATTATTAATTGATAGTAGTAATAGGATATAAATATATATATATATATATATATATATATATAAATCAATGAAAAAATGCCATTGGTAATAATTAATCACCAAAAGTCTATGTATAAAACAATCCTTTTAATTTCTGCTCTTTTTATCTCTTCCTCTTGATTTATCACAATACATAATACAGTCATAACATAATACATGATCTGTAGCGCTATTTTGTAAAGCTGGCATTATCAAAAGTGCATTCTCTAAACGTCCAAAAGCAGACATTTGTAATTATTATGATTTTTCTCAGAAACACTGGCTCCAGGCATGTAGTACTAGGGGTTACTTCATGCATTTTTATTTTGAGGAGAAGCCTAAAGCATTTCGTACCCCCCCCCCCCCCCAACCCTCTAAGGTTATATTATCGACAGCACTGCTCAATTTAATAATTTTGCTGAACATATCGATTTCAACTTACAAAAGTAACTCTATTCATTTGGTTTTGCTTGATCCCTTGGCTTTATTGGTATCAATGAAATGTACACATGCTAATAAATAGGGCGTTTACATATCAATCGATACATACTGTCTTTTCAATTTGCCTTGACAAAAAAAATTAAAAACATTGCAAATGAATAGTGACTCCGACATTTCGAACACCGTGAAATCAATAATAAGACTAGAAATGATTATTAATCCATTTATACATTTTGGTTAAACATTCATTTTTCGAATCAATCTTGCAATGATGTGTCTTTAGTCACGACTATCTGTTTTGATTTATAAAAAAAATAGCCTAAAACGGTTTACACCAAAACTCAACTATTTTCTCGAAGAAATATTCAGAAATATTTGAAAATATTTATTTTATACTTAAAAATATTATTTCAAAAGACCCATATGTATTATAATAGAACTAAACTATGCATTTCAATAAATAATTATTTATCTCACAACTTTATTTCAATAGGATAATGCAATCTATCAATCTATCTGTCCACTCATCCACCTATCTTTTATCAATCCATCCATAATCTTCGACTTTAACTATCCATCAGTACATGTTGTCCATATGAGTTCATCTTTCCGCCTATCAGTCAGGTTTCATCTATCTATTCACCCAACACTCATGTTCTCCGCCTATCAGTCAGGTTTCATCTATCTATGCACCCAACACTCATGTTCTCCGCCTATCAGTCAGGTTTCATTTATTTATGTTTGTATTTCAATCCACAGATGACCCAGAACACCGTAGGCCATTAAAGTGGAGAAATAAACTCATCTTGTCTCGAGTTCTTCTAGGAAATGTTTACCTCAGTACAACTAAACCTGAAAAAGGTTGGTTTAACTAAATACTACACAACCTGAAAAAGGTTGGCTTAACTAAATACTATACAACCTGAAAAAGGTTGGTTTAACAAAGCACTAGTAAGGACGGTCTTTCGGATAGGGCCTTCTTAATTTATAGGAAAAATTAGTATACGTCTTCTCAAAGCTAATTGATCTTTACTTCCCCTTATCAAAAGTAATTCATTGTTACGTCCCCTTATCAAAACTAATGTATTATTTATAGAGCTGCTGTTCGATTAAAAATTTTAATCGAAATTAACGCATAATTAAAAAAATTATCGCAAATTAACGCATATTTAATCGAAAAAATACTTTATTTATTAATTGTAACATTTTTTAATTCAAGCAACATGTCACTTTAAAATAATAACAACGTGTTATTTTTCCGCACTTACTTGGCCTAAGCAATAGAGTATTAAACATTTGTGTGTGTGTGTGTGTGTGTGTGTGTGTGTGTGACGTCTTTGACAAGCCAGACCTTGAAATGTTCGACTCATTATAGGCGCGAGCAAGTAAGCATCCTTGTTCATTTGTTCTCAGTCTCACATGTGGGTCGCGACTTGTTATAAAGTGTGTCGTTAACAGGAAAGAAAGAACAGAAGATGAAAAATGAAAGCCGACCGATAACATCAAAGAGTGTCATTTTACACAATATTGGTTGATAACGTCACTTACCAACCACGAGTTACATTGTTTCAAAGCCATGACACTTGTCAATCAAACTATAACACGTGCAGATGTTCATTAATTGCATCATTCAGGGTCATAAGTTTGAATTAAGGAATGACAATCCTATTGTTTCAAGGTCATATAGCTGCTATGATTTATGTATACGTGACACTCGGTTTTTTTTTCTTCCTTTTTTTTTTAAATCTCGTCTGATCTGGTTATAGAATTGGGGTATTAACTGATTTTTTTTATTTCATCTGCAACTCTGAAATAACACCATTTGGGTAAAATTTAACGTATTTAGGTGTTTGTGTTAAAAAAAATGTAATTGCATATTTTTAACGCATTAATTACACTTTAATTGCAGTAAATCAACAGCCATATATAAAATTTGACTCAGTATCACAATAATTCTGAAAAATACAACCACTGTCTCGGGTACAGATGTATTAGCAAGATGTTATACTATCAAAATACGATACAAAATTATGCGCAAAAAATGATGATACAAAATTTCTAGCATCTCGTTATTTTGATCTAATAATAAACGGGTTCATTATACCTTCAACAATACACTATAGTACCTCCACCAATACACTACAGTATATAATGTAAACTAGTGAGTGAAAGTTTTCTATTTTTACATCGACCGGGAAGGGAGCAGGAGATTACTCGTCGAAGGGCCAAATAACCAAAACATCTTCATTATATATTACAGTGGGGCTTTAGTCGACATACCTGGGGGTGAGGGTATGTGCGAATTGCGGCAGGGTGGGTGTGGTAGATCTACTTAATAAGTGGACGGAACTTAAACTTCAAATGGTGAAATTCTGTTATTTATCGTTTTGGTGAACTTTTTCGCATTGAGTCAAATTAACGCATTTAAGTGTTGCGTTAAAAATTTTAATCGCAAATTTTTTTGACGCGTTAATCGCAAATTAACGCAGTTTAAACAGCAGCCCTAATTATTTATAAGGCAAAATGAGTTTAAGTCCCCTTCTCAAAGCTAATTGATCATTTATATTCTATTAATTTGTCGAGTAGAGACCGCACGACACAAATTGCCCGTTTGTCTATTTGTTAAGCGAGCTTTCTATTCTAATTTAAACAAAATTAAACAAAAAAGAGAGTTCAGATACTGAATTGTTTGTAGCTAAATTCTGTTTGATACAGATATAAGATGTCGCTGACATTGAAACTTCAATGAGACCATCTTGGTTTGGTTCAATTTTTTTGTGACATCAATTTTACAACTTGGGCTCGTTTATGAATTACGTCGATAACTGTGCGGAGAAAAGGGGGGTGGGTGGATCAGAAAACGTTTGATATAAATTGACATGGTGTGTGTGTGTGTGGGGGGGGGTGAAGATATTTTTCATTTCATAAGTTTGTATTGAGGTGGGGATTAAAAATATTGCTGCAGTTTCACTAGGGTTAAAATTTGTTGACATAATTAATTGTCGAGCCTTTTGCCTTGATCGTTTCGTTTAAAATATATGTTTTTTTGGGAATGGATTAAACTGGACGAAAATATGGCATAGGCTTATAAAGGAATAAAACAGCAAATTAAAATCACATTTTTGCAAGGCTAACAACTTGCATGAAAATATAATATGTCGAAATTTAAAAAAAAATCAGAAAAAAATGTCTGAAATTCCCTCCATGAGCTGCTGGCATGTGTTGTAAACACATATAGATTGTGTATGTTCGACTTCATCCAATTCGAACTAGTAGTTTAAAAAAAATCCCCATCCCAAATGGGAATACGAAATGAAAAACAGAAGAACATATTTTTGACAAATTGTATATTATCTGTATTATAATCATTTAATATTTTTAAACATATTAGAAATCATTATTATTCTAATTAGTATATTATTTTTGAACATATCAGATACATGTATTTGTATTATTCTAATTTAAATATGAATTAATTAAATGTAAATCGTATTGTTTCTGCTTATGCTAAAAATGAAAAACACTGATTCCATGGCAGATTTGATTGTCCATTATTTCTGTGGTCAGTATTCTGGGAGTACGGTAGGGGGTGACTCAATGACAGAGGTAGTCAATGTCTGTTATCTTAAGTGTTTATGGTTTTGTTAGTTTGATGCGTTCTTTTCGACCAAGTATAAATGCAATATATATATATATATATATATATATATATATATATATATATATATATATATATAATACATACGTAATAACAAAGAACAACTGAAGAAAAAATAAAGTTTCACTAAGTATTATTACTAAAAAGAGTTCTTAAAATATTGTCTGCTTCTGTTTTGTTTTATTTCCTATAATTTTGAACATATTTTTCCATTTTACAGATGAAGAAAAACTAACTGGTCCACCGTGTATGACTTGTCTCAAAGACAGGCGTCGAGGGTGTAATTGCAGATCACAAAAATTTGATTCAGTTCTGGGTGAGAGAAAATTGAGGTTTAGAGAGTTTGTGACGTATGACGATGACAACATTTATCCTGAATACGTCATCACGTATAAAAGAACCAATTAACCTCTATCAGTGAAATATTTTCATAGATGCCAGCCTTTTTTTAATTTGTAGTATCTAATTTTTTGTTTTATTTTTTTTTTGTTTCTAATTAGTCCTACATAAAATAAAACAAGACAATTTTAAAAACTAGTAGAAGAAAAGAATTGATAAATAGTTGAATAAAAATTTGCAGCAGCGTCAAAGGCTGTCGGCATCAGTTTAATAGGCTCTTGACATCAGTTTTATAGCTCTGGAATCAGTTTTATAAGCTATGGAATCAGTTTTATAGGCTCTGGAATCAGTTTTATAGGGTATGGAATCAGTTTTATAGGCTCTGGAATCCGTTTTAATAAGCTCTGGGATCATTTTTATAGGTTCTGAAATCAGTTTTATAGGCTCTGGAATCAATTTTATAGGCTCTGGAATCAATTTTATAGGCTCTGGAATCAGTTTTATAAGCTCTGGGATCAGTTTTATAGGTTCTGAAATCAGCTCTGGAATCAATTTTATAGGCTCTGGAATCAGTTTTATAGACTGTGGAATCAGTTTTATAGGCTCTGGAATCAGTTTATAAGCTCTGGAATCAGTTTTATAAGCTCTGGAATCAGTTTTATTGGCTCTGGAATCAGTTTTATAGGTTCTGAAATCAGTTTTATATGCTCTGGAATCAATTTTATAGGCTCTGGAATCAATTTTATAGGCTCTGGAATCAGTTTTATAAGCTCTGGGATCAGTTTTATAGGTTCTGAAATCAGCTCTGGAATCAATTTTATAGGCTCTGGAATCAGTTTTATAGACTGTGGAATCAGTTTTATAGGCTCTGGAATCAGTTTATAAGCTCTGGAATCAGTTTTATAAGCTCTGGAATCAGTTTTATAGGCTCTGGAATCAGTTTTATAAGCTCTCGGAATCAGTTTTATAGGTTGTCTGTTGTTGATGATGTAGTCGTCCAGAGACCTGACAACTACAGTCCTCACGTTCTGTGAGAGAATGAGCCCGCAATCGCTTTAAACGTGACAGTAGATGGCAGCTATGAGCATGTCTCTTGTCAGGTTGAAATCACTGACTTCAGTTCGGTGGAGGCGGGGGTGGTCAATCCAGTCCCCGTGTCGAACTGGGTGTTATAGCCAAAACAGACATTCAACCGTCTGATCTTTTTTCAGCTTTTAGCATTTTGAATGTTGACCTTTCTGTTGATGAGGGTCAGCACAACCAGACAGTTTCTAACGCAGACAAACATGGCGAAAGACATGTTGTAGCAGGAACGGAGTAATTTAAATTTGATTAGTCTCCCAGGGATATGATATGATGTGTCTTATTCTGAACCGAACTGAGTCACGGATCTACATAAACAGTATATCAACAAAGTTAACATATTTTAGTTATTTTTTATCTTCGTATGCGTCTGATATAAATACATACATTATAAATAGATCTGTTCAAAGCATGGCGGGGAGCCTTTGTTGCCACGTCAATCAAGCGAACACCGTCTTCATTAATAAGGCAATTAAATTCACACATGTGAGCAAGTGATCAATGACAAATACAGTATGTCGCCTGAGTCTAGAGAATGTCAATGGAGAATCAAAATACTAAACTATCATTTACCATAATCTCTATAATTTAATAGAAAAATATCTAGCAACGTGCACTAGTTTGGTAAAAAGAATTGTTGTGCCAAGTTTGGTGGTTTTTTTTAGTTTAAGAATATGAATTTCTATGCTTATATCTCTGGTTTCATTATTATAAATAAGAAAATTTAAAGTAGTCGTCTATGATAAACAAATTACTGTCCTGTAATTAAAAAAGTTATGATCAACAACAAAATAATTTATTATTCATTAAAAAAAATCGACGTTTACATTTATACAGTTCTAAAACTTTTTGTTAGAACTGATTTTTATATTTCATTGGTGTACATTCAAGTGAGTCACACTGTAAATAAATAATAATTATCAAACCACTTTTGAATGTTGTTGTTGTATATTACCTTAAAGTAAATAAGTTGTGACAGTAAAAATTGTTGTATAGATTTGTCTTTCAGCAAAATAAGTTTTATTGTTGCAAACTATCTGGCTAATTTATTTTTCTAAATCGATAATTCCAATTCAGAATACACGAAGAAATGTATTAAAACAAACAACAAAAACTTAATATTTTGTGAATTTTCATTTATAATAAGGAAGAACATAAATACGTAATACATCATGTCTGCCAGAACTGTCATTCGCCCCCAAGAACAGTGACAGCAATAAAATGTTTACTATGCCTGTACTAGTCTTTTAGTAATGTTTATATGTGAAGTGAATTAGTTGACTGATAACAGTCGTGAGGACAAGTGCAGTGAAAACTACATACATTTTTTCATAGCAAGAAAATCACTGGAGTTCCAATGTTACCTCAATAACTTTATTGTTCCATCGCCAGAAAGGCGAGACTATTACGTTTCTGAAGAGACGTTAAGACAGATAAACTTTGTCAAAAGAGTTTACAATAAATGGATAATGTAGATCAAAGGATGTTCAATTAACTTTATAAACAATAAAAACAACATTGTTTGAATCTTGAATAAAAATGAACCAATTTTTAAATTACTTGAATATTTCTATGGTCAGATTGATTTTACCACTGAAATGACAACTGACGGAAGTTAAATAAATACTTTTATACTTGTTCAAAGTAAATTTACAAAGCTAATACATGTCATATTTAATTATAAAAAAAAACACTTTGTTGACATAATATCACAAAGTGACTGGTTGATGAAGCGAAATTCAGCCTTCATCCCTTTTAACAACCTACCTATCTCTCCCCCCCCCCGGTCTTCCTTACCCTCACTGTGATGCTGGACAGTCAAGTAAAGGTACTCACCCTCAACGTCACAGGGAGCCCATGACCCCACCACCTCTCTGACCTCTTCCCGATGACCACTGAACTAAAGACATGAAGACGGACATTCCGTGCTGATATTTATGAATATTATTTGAGTTAAGGAAAGTTTGCAGAATTGGAATGGTCAGCTGACCTTGGAGGCATTGTCAACTGTAGCGCGATAACAGACAATTGGCCAAGAGGGTGTCACGTGGTTCCGTAAAATGATGATGTTATTATTATTTTTTTTTTAAATGTTGATAGGGAAATGGGTTATGAATAAGCGGTAAGTTTATAACTGAACTGGTAGAGAGAGAGAAAAAAACGAGAGGAAAGATATATAGTGAGAATTAAGAGAAAACATGAAGCAGAAATATTGAGCATTTAACTAGAGCAGTGGTCACCAAGAAACATTGAGCAGTTAACTAGAGCAGTGGTCACCAAGAAACATTGAGCAGTTAACTAGAGCAGTGGTCACCAAGAAACATTGAGCAGTTAACTAGAGCAGTGGTCACCAAGAAACATTGAGCGGTTAACTAAAGCAGTGGTCACCAAGAAACATTGAGCAGTTAACTAGAGCAGTGGTCACCAAGAAACATTGAGCAGTTAACTAGAGCAGTGGTCACCAAGAAACATTGAGCGGTTAACTAAAGCAGTGGTCACCAAGAAACATTGAGCAGTTAACTAGAGCAGTGGTCACCAAGAAACATTGAGCAGTTAACTAGAGCAGTGGTCACCAAGAAACATTGAGCGGTTAACTAAAGCAGTGGTCACCAAGAAACATTGAGCAGTTAACTAGAGCAGTGGTCACCAAGAAACATTGAGCAGTTAACTAGAGCAGTGGTCACCAAGAAACATTGAGCAGTTAACTAGAGCAGTGGTCACCAAGAAACATTGATTTTTTTGCTTTTTATTTATTTATCACGTGATTGTGGCGACTTTCCATGGACGAGAAATAATCAGCGCCCCCCCCCCCCATTTTTTTCCAGTGAGCCGCGGTGGAATTATCAAATGATGACCGGTCAGTGGCGAGAAAGATGTTGGGGACCACTGAACTAGCGCAGTTATATAGAGCAGTTATATAGAGCAGTTATATAGAGTAGTTATATAGAATAGTTTTATTGAGTAGTTCTATAGAGAAGTTATATTGAGCAGTTATAGATAGTAGTCATAGAGAGCAGTTATATAGAGTAGTTATATAGAGAAGTTATATAGAGTAGACTTATAAAGTACTTTCATAGAGCAGTGATATAGAAATAATTTACTGATGGAGACGAAGAACATTTTATGCCTTATAAGTAAAATATATACATTATGCTTATTTTTCTAGTCTTCACAGTTTTTTTTAGCTTGAATTAAGGGCTGAAATACAAATAAGGTTTGAACCACTGATTAATTGTTATTCCTGTATCTTTATATTTACCCAGCAATTAGGGGCTTCAACACAATAGTGAAGCAAATAATCTTCGAAAAACTGGTATACTAGGTAACTAGAACATATAGTGTATTGCACACCAGTTCTGGACATGGACTGGCAACTCATAAATGGTATAAGAGTACAAGCAAAGTCCAAATCAACAAACTATCCAAATCTCTCTCTCTTTCTTGCGACTTGCCCAGTCGGAGCTCAAATTCCTATCCCTCATCTTTCTTCCATTTACACACACTTTTAGCCTCACACACTGACCACATGGGGGTGAGCGTTGGAGGAATTTACGTCGCGACATCGCGACTCACATACAGTTTCCTTCTTTGATTCAACAAACTTATTTGTTACCAATGGCTGCAATCTCCAAGCTAAGGGTCACACAGATCTGCTAATCCCAGCTCGTAATGACGTCTTATGCTCTGTCGGCCAGTTTGGAATTGGTGCTGTGTCAAAAGTTATAAGCTTGTTCAACTGTCTATAGTCCAAACAAAACAAAGTCGTTCTGTCATTTTATTTTACCGACACCTTTGTTTGATCCACTGTTTTTTTTTTAAATACTTTACAATGATCAGTTCCATAATGTGACGATGAACATATCCTTTGCAAAAGTTTTACAACTGCAGAATAAGACATGTGATACTATGTGCTCTTTTATTGTTGGCTGTAGTGTTAAAACACATGAACTTAAATACGGTCAGTGATTATATCAGATCATTTACTGCAGTTTACGAACGAACATCCCCAGTACTATTTGATTATTTCGTTATCCCCAATAACTTCATTGCTCCATCGCCAGAAATGCAAGACATTTATCTTTCTTTTAGACAGACCACTTTTTGTCATCAGAGTTTACAATATATGTAATAAATAGGAAATGTAGATTAAAGGATGTTTAAAAATCTTTTGCTTCTATTTTATGATGTGGCAATAACATCAGATTTAACTGTAATCCGACCACAAATCACTGCAAAGAAAGGACCTACATAATGGCAATACAGCTATCATGCTTAAGCTAGAAGTTTATTAGTCGCCATCCAGAGTATGCAGAATGCTGGAACGAAATGGTAAGGGGTGCAAAAAAAAAAATGTTTTAGAGCTATTAATCGATAGGAGAGAAAGACACGTGATAAAGGAAGCGATGTAAAACCCAAAGCCAACCTGAGATGTGT
The DNA here is from genome assembly GCA_021962125.1 of Bulinus truncatus. Lineage (NCBI taxonomy): Eukaryota > Metazoa > Mollusca > Gastropoda > Planorbidae > Bulinus > Bulinus truncatus. The sequence continues at coordinate 11,130,003 of JAGDYQ010000006.1, forward strand.
AGTTAAAAAAAATGTTTCATTGGTAACGTTTTGGAGTTACAAATGCAGAAAACTTCAAGATCGAGTTAAAAGTAAAATATATAATGCAATATGAACAGTGACCTTTTCTTCATATGAAGCACAATATTGAGAACTGGTGACTTATATATCCATATATATATATATATATATATAAAGGAAATTTCATCCATAGTGTGGTGTAAATAATCACCAATAAACAGAGCCATATCGATTGATCTTACCTAACTTAATACTAAATCAATACTAGTCTTGACATTATCTAGTTACTGAGTGAAATAAAATATCTTACCGTGACGTGCCATGGTAAAAATTATTTATATTCTTGGAGACCAAAACCAAAACCTAGTTTCTCATACAACTGTTTAATTATCTATTTTTTTCAGAAACATTTGTTTTGTATATTTTCGGTGAGGACTGTAAACTACTAAGATAGTTTTCAGTCCAAATATTGCAACTCTTGTACCTTTTCGATACTAAGGACTTTTTATTTGACTTATAATGAGATAAGATACGCACGGACACATATTACGGCTATTTAACTGCTATACACATCTTTTTGCAGAAACAAGGTTTAAAAAATAGATGAATTTTTAGGCCACCTTTGTAAAACTAATCTAAAACTATTAACTGCATTTCCTCTCTTTATTGAAAACTAAAAATTTCGCTACTAGATCGTAGGCCTTTGAAATCTTGAACATTGAGGCTCAAATAGCTTGCCAGGCACTCCAACCCCAAAGCCATTTTAGGCCAGTGGCCCTGAAAAATCCATTATTCCAAACCTTGCGGAAAAGCGCAGCCAAAAAGTCCAGGGATCCTGAAAAAATCTGGGACCCTGAAGATTTTTCCTACCAATTCTGTAGCAAATGAGTAGAAATGAAGTTCCAAAAATATCCGTATAAATCAGAATATAAATCTTGCCCATATAATTTTCCTCGGTATTCTATTAATCTGACTTTTATTTTCATACTATCCATCAGATAATTGTGACTGTGAAACTTCTCGGCCATCTCCAACACTGAAATGTGGCTGATCTTATGGATTGATAAAATAACATCTGGTACAAATAAGGTCACAATAATAATATAAAGTAATGTGTATAAGGATAACGTAAGTCAAGAGTTTGTACCATCCATGATGAGGGCCCACCAACTGCTGCTATGTGGTCTTATATTATTGAGTAAGTAGATACAGTGCAGCACTTTCTCTTATATTGTTGAGTAAGTAGATACAGTGCAGCACTTTGTCTTATATTGTTGAGTAAGTAGATGCAGTTTAGCACTTTGTCTTATATTGTTGAGTAAGTAGATACAGTGCAGCACTTTGTCTTATATTGTTGAGTAAGTAGATACAGTGCAGCACTTTGTCTTATATTGTTGAGTAAGTAGATACAGTGCACCACTTTGTCTTATATTGTTGAGTAAGTAGATACAGTGCACCACTTTGTCTTATATTGTTGAGTAAGTAGATACAGTGCAGCACTATTTCATACTAACATGACACAATGTAACAAAAAAAATTTTTTTCTCTGTTTATCTAAATTTTGTGATGTTTCTTATTTAATTTCAGTATGCTGAGTCTGAATATGACATTGATTTTTTTATTGCATCAAGCGTTTGATCGTAAACACAAACATTCAATTTAACATATAATTAATATTAATCATATACAACTTTAGTCAATATTTAACATTTACTAGTTCAAAAATGTTATGTTATGTTACAAAACGTCATGTTACACCACGTTACATACATATATTACATAATATTATATTATGTTCTAATGTAATAGTCTCTCAAAATAAAATAAAAACACTAGAAGTGAAAAGTAGAACGTGGTTTTCTTTTAGGAAGTTTGTCGTCATCACGTATAAAACACAAGACACATCATAGCTGCATCCCATCTGCGCTGGTATCTTTTCTCCATTGCATAAATATCCTGATGAAAACGTTCTCCATGCTTTTCATTCACGTCACCCAAATTTGGTCTGAAAAATTCCAAGTGTGAATGCAGGTAATGCATCTTTAGTGACATTCTGCATTTCATATCTGCGTACCGTACAATTAAGTTTTCCACTAGCTCTTTGTAGTTATCACTCTTATTGTTGCCTAAAAACTATGAAAAACATGTCTAAACGCAATCCATGCTTCTTTTTCAACATGTCTTGTCTTGTTGGTTAGGGAAATTAGGTGAATCTTTCGGTTCCTTGAAATCAGAGTCATCACGGAGTTCATCCGGTGTGTCTACATCAGAATAATATGCAGCTGCTTCTTCGGATTGAGGTGGGTTAGGAACAGGCAATTCATCACTGTGTGGAACTGGCCCAATAGAAGAGGGAATACTTGGATAAACTAAAGTCAGCATATCCTTCGGCTTTTTATACTATGAAATGTCAACCATGCAGAAATAACAGTCATCATGATGATTCGTCGGTTCTCTCCATATTCTCGGAATCGCAAAGGGCATAGACTTTCGGATTCCACGCAGCCATCCATCCAGAGTTGATCTGCAGCTGCCACAACTGTAGTGTGGTGCCCATTATTTGTCCTGATCTCCCATAGCCATGCCAAAATAAACATGATATGCAGTAAAGAATTTTGTACCACTGGCAATCTTGTGTTCAGTTTGTGTTGGACTAATATATAATATAGTAACCACAAACATAATAGAATGAGTCAGCACAAAGCTTGCAGGATCTACTAGACATATTCACCACTTCATATAACAGATGTAATTAGTTAAACTGAAAATAAACATAATAATATAGCTAACTTATTCTCTCAGTAGCATTTGATAAAAAATTGTACCCAAAATGTGCTAACATTTATAAAAAAAAACTAAAATCAGGAAAAGTAATATTAAAAGTGGGATTATAGAAAAAAGACACAAAATATACAAAGCCACTGACAGTGGCTCGCCAGAGAGAAAAACAAATCCACGAGCCACTGTGTTATAAACAGGCTTGCGGAGCCGGAGCCGAGGAGCCGGGAGCCGCTACTTTTTGCTGGAGCCGGAGCCGGAGCCGAAAAAATCTGGCGGCTCCACGGCTCCCAAATGCTTTTTTTTTACAGCAGAATTTTTTTATTTTTAGCTTTAAAATTCCAAATTTGTTTGATTGTTTGCCTCCTACAATTTGAAATGTTGTTATTTTTACGAACGCAACTACAGTAGCAGCGTTAAAATGATAGCGTGCACGCACATCACCACAAGAAATCTTTAACGGGGAATCGTTTTGTGTTCGTTTTAAATCTTGTTTACCCTCTAAAATTTTTTAATGGCATGTTATTTTGTTATATACAAAATTAAAACAGTTTTATTTTATAGAATAATTGTATCAATCATTTAAAATACATTTTTACTAAGACGACAAATAGAACGCGTCATTTCGTTTTATTATTTGACCGCGAATCAGGCCCGTAGCGTGTGTGGGGGCCAGAGGGGCTTAGCCCCCCTTGCGTTTTGTCTGGCCCCCTCTGTTTATTTGCTCTACTTAGTAAAATGTATTACCTGCCCCCCCCTGCTATTGCCTGGCCCCTGCTGTAGAATTTTCACGCTACGGGGCTGCCCCATAGTCAGGAACTTGAAAAATATACGCATGTCGGTTTTACTAAAAAGCGCTACGGGCCTGCTATGGGGGTGAACGCGACAAAATTTGCATAACTTTTTAGCAGCGGCATGTTTGCGTGGCGCAATTACAAAAATTTTTGTCTCGTGTGATACTATCTTAATAGGGAGCCGGAGCCGGAGCCGTCAAATTTGTGGGAGCCGGAGCCGGAAAAAATTTTGGCGGCTCCGCAAGCCTGGTTATAAATGCATCACACATATAGGAAAACTCCGAAATATATGTTACGCTTTTTCTCAGGAAATCTCGAAGATAGAGCAAAACCAATGGTACCACTGAAATCAGCATACCAAAATTATGTCAGAAACATTAAAAACTTAACATAAACAAAAATGTTGTTACATTTTGTTATTAAACTACTAACAATTTGATTCATCTTATATACAGGTAATGTATTAGCCTTCATAGTTCGCCGTTATTTAAGACTATGTCACTTTCTATTACACATTATTTATTATCGTATTTCTTTTTGTAATACATACTTTTTTTTTTACTAGAAATTATTCTTTTTTTTTATAAATCATTTTAAAGATATAAATCTACGTTCAGTACATTACTTTAAAACAAGCAATTTAAGTCTTTTCCGTTTCGGACAAAGGACATTTTAGAGCATTTTCGTGTTACGCCGGACGAAATCCGTATTTTTTTCCGGGTTACAGCAATAGATTTTGCTAAATAGAGAGGGAAGTAATCATGTTGAATAACTGTTACAAAAATAAATAATGATTACGCCCCTTTGATTAGCTTTTATTATTTATATTTCAAATATAAGCAATAACAGTACTTAAAAAACTCTTATATTCGGCCCTGAGAGATCAGATTGCGAAATGGACTTTATCTGCACACATGGCAGGCCAAGACCTACAAAATGATATATACATCATGGGTCTAGGACTTGTGGTTGTTGAAATCTAGGGTGATGACGGACAGACAGACAGACATACAGACAAAATGAGGACAATAGAGCATTTTTTTCGAAAATGCTCTAAAAAGTACTGTAGAACACAAAGGCCCGGGATGAGTACAGGATGGTGGGGACCCAGTTGGAGTTGAGTTGTGTCCCCTATATTAGTAGCAATCTTGTATTGATTTTGATAAACTTTTAATATCTGAGTACATGTTTGATTTCATAAGTAAATTTTTGTTTTTATTTTTAAATGTAAATTTTTCATCCAACAGTAAACTCGTTGCTCTTAATCCACGGGGAGTTAACAAATGTTTACTCTAGAAAAAAGCAGAGTTCTCATCTGGTGGATAGATTCGTTGATACATTCCATGAGATTTATGATCTAGCTAAAAGAATGGACACTAGAAATGGACAGAACTCAAATCTGGCTAAAAGATTGGACGCTAGAAATGGACAGAACTCAAATCTGGCAAAACGAATGGACACTAGAAATGGACAGGACTCAAATCTGGCAAAAAGATTGGACACTAGAAATGGACAGGACTCAAATCTGGCTAAAAGATTGGACACCAGAAATGGACAGGACTCAAATCTGGCTAAAAGATTGGACACCAGAAATGGACAGAACTCAAATCTGGCTAAAAGATTGGACACTAGAAATGGACAGAACTCAAATCTGGCTAAAAGATTGGACACTAGAAATGGACAGGACTCAAATCTGGCTAAAAGATTGGACGCTAGAAATGGACAGGACTCAAATCTGGCTAAAAGATTGGACGCTAGAAATGGACAGAACTCAAATCTGGCAAAAAGAATGGACGCTAGAAATGGACAGAACTCAAATCTGGCTAAAAGATTGGACGCTAGAAATGGACAGAACTCAAATCTGGCTAAAAGATTGGACACTAGAAATGGACAGAACTCAAATCTGGCTAAAAGATTGGACACTAGAAATGGACAGGACTCAAATCTGGCTAAAAGATTGGACACTAGAAATGGACAGGACTCAAATCTGGCTAAAAGATTGGACGCTAGAATTGAATAGAGTTCAATATTAAGTAAAAGATATGACTTTCTCAATATAATTAGTATTACGTCCAATCCTATACACTTCTAATTGCTCAGCTGGGATTATGTGTGTGATGTTAGGTCGTTTCTGCCATTACATTTTTCCTAATTGTATGTTGCTGGTAATGTAATTGATGACAATTTTCAACCAATATTAAACAGCAAATTAATTATTTTTTACAGTGTTTTATTTAACGCCCATAAATCTAATTTAACTTTAATTAGTTATAATGACTAGTTCTATAAAGAAAACATGTACATAAATAAATATAATTTAAGCTCGTTGCCTAGGTAGTTATACAAACCAGATATCACGTGTGAACAGAACGGTTAAATGTTTGACTTTAGAAATGAATGCTTAAAAATCTTTAAGAGTTCACATTGATACTGAAGTAGGGACATTTTTACACTAGCTGAACCCTGCAAAACCTTTGCATAGAATTATATCCCCTTAGGCTTGATCGGTAGGCTAGGTTATTTTTGGTTTCGGGCAGATCCGATTTTTTTCATGGTTGTATTTTAAACTGGAATACTGTTGTATTAATTCTTTACTTTCGATTTAACGCACACTGGAAATGAGTATTATTATATATGATGATGATTGAAATGTGTTGTAAGTGACAATTATCAATTTGATAGTAATTTGAGTTTTCATTATTATTTGAAATTATAATTCCGCTCAATGCTATAAACATCGTATTGTCTATCACCGGTGACTGAATATTTTACGACTGTAAAAAATATCTGGATATTTAGAGTTCAGTGCAAATATTTTATCCTGTGTCTTTTGTCTAAAGGCTACATCGAGATCAGTGTCACTGCTAGAGAATCTGAGGCCCTTAAACCATTGACCACTGAGCCTACCTCAACAAGTTACCCACCTCCTTTCATTAATGTATCGATAAATCCTGAAGTTCACATTCTTGAAGTTTAGCAACGGATTAATTGTTAGGCCTGTATCTTTATTCTCCAACCCCTCCCCGCCACACAACTGGTGGTATACAACAACATCTAGTTTACTGTACACACACACACACCACTGGTATACAACAACATCTAGTTTACTGTACACACACCACTGGTATACAACAACATCTATTTTACTTTACACATACACCACTGGTATACAACAACATCTAGTTTACTGTACACACATACCACTGGTATACAACAACATCTAGTTTACTGTACACACACACCACTGCTATACAACAACATCTAGTTTACGGTACACACACACCACTGGTATACAACAACATCTAGTTTAAGGTACACACACACCACTGCTATACAACAACATCTAGTTTACTGTACACATACACCACTGGTATACAACAACATCTAGTTTACTGTACACATACACCACTGGTATACAACAACATCTAGTTTACTGTACACACACACCACTGGTATACAGCAACATCTAGTTTACTGTACACACACACCAGTCCTGAATATGGAGTGCTAACTTAAAAATTGTTTATGAATAAGTAAAAAAGTAACGGGCCGTCGGGAATTCATCTGTTTCTATAACCTCGGCATATGAAGGGGTTGTGTGGTTAGCACAACGCCCAGCCGCCTTTACTTCCCCAACTTAAGTTAGGTACCCATTTAAAGCTTGGTGGACTTGTGGGACGACTTTGCACCAAATTTCACCTGGAAAAATTTCAAGGGCCTCACCGAGGATCGAACCCAGGACACTCAGGTTGACAGTCGAGTATCTACACCACTCGGCCATCCGTTATGAATAAGTCCAAATCAACAAATTATTCCAATCTCTCTCTCTCTCTCTCACACACACACACACACACACTCTCTCTCTCTCTCTATTTGGTGACCAACACAGTCAATTCCCTATGTTCTAATCGCTCTCTCTCACCCTTTCTCTCACATACATCTATATATAATACATGGTATTGTTAGAATTTGAGACACTGAGGGCTATAATGGGAATGGTTACGTTAAAATATAGACAGGGACAAATCATGGACCCCAGGCATAAACATAATGCTGATGACAGCTGGGTAGGGATGTTACCACTACTAGGGTGATAACTTTTTTCGTTATTTTTCGTAAGGAAACTGAAACCCCTTACATTCGAGGAACAATTGTATGTAGATGACAGAACAAACATTAATTTTTTTTTAATTGAAAAAAGTTCCCCCACCTTTTAAGTTTTATTTTTCACATATTGCGCAGTTTGACTATCGGTTTCAATGTCACACTGAATTTTTTTATGACTTTCTAGACTGCTTTTAAGCACATTCCAGTCAGTTGTGTCCATTCGTTTATAAACAAGGCATTTACATATGGTTGTTAATTGTTTTTCTCTTTGTTTTGATCCCAGCTATAGGCCTACCGTGCGAACTCACTCCAGCTTGGAGCGGGTTCACTATATATAACCTTGACTATCAAAAACTCAACCTCAACTCTTCTCAATTGCAACCTATTCAAACACATACAACTGTCTCACAACCTACCCAAACACATACAACTATCTCACAACATACACAAACACGTACAACTATCTCACAACATACACAAACACGTACAACTGTCTCACAACCTACACAAACACATACAACTGTCTCACAGCCCATACAAACACATACAACTGTCAAATCTTCGAATTATGAAACCCCTGCTTCTTCAGCCGAGTGGCCAACCTATTCTTCCACGTCATCTTCTCTTGAATGCAAACCGAAATAACAACGAGCAAGCTCTACAACAGCGGGTTTGCTATAACTGAAAAAACAAAATTTCTACACATAAAGCATATGACGTTATTGCGACCATTGCTGAACAGGGTCATGGTGTGCCGATTGGGTGTCTGGAAACGAGTAATCTCTTAAGGACGGAAAATGAAAGCCAAAATTGTTCAAAAACTTCAAAGCAAAGATTGTCTCCAGTTTGATAGTAAAAGAGTGCAAGGGGAAAAGTATCAAGCAGTTCTGCTGAAAAATATGACAACCGAAATCAAACTCTGTATTTTTAAATGTGAGAGTAGTTCTGACGCGGCCATTCACAAGGAACTACGTCAGCTAATTGATGAATATGATGCTTGGGAAAATTTTTGCATGATAATCTGCGACACGTCCACAGTAAATACTGGTCGTTTGTACTGGATTGTACAGCTCATACAGGATGATGTCTTCAGGCACGCCGAAAAGGGGGGTCGGGGGGACATTGCCGTGGGGCCTGCATCTGTAAGGGGGCCCGGCTGCCCCGACCATTTCAATTTTTTCACGACTCATTGTTTAAATTTAGTTACATTTAGTTTAAAACTTTTTGTATATACTCTTTGTATGACTATATCCGTAATTGACTGTATTTTGACAAGGGACCCGCAATGATGTTCTGCCCTGGAGCCCTTGTTGGCTCTCGGCGCCCCTGGACGTCTTGAGCAAGGGCTTTCAGAAGCCACAAAATATTGACTGTCAGCACCAGTGATATTTACGTTAACGAGAATAAGAATAAGAATGAAAATTATTGAAATTCGTTAACGATAACGAAAATAAGAACAAAAATTATTTTGAGAACGGTAATAGAATAGAAATAAAAATTAATTTTCATGAATAGAATAGTAATAATAACGAAAATTATTATTGAACGAATATCGCGTGGAATTTGTTCCGCCATTTGCGCCGAATTCCGTGTTTTCGTGTTGACGCATTCGTCCAGTCATTTCCGTCAAAATCCGTATTTTGTATTGTAGTAAAAAGCGCTAAAGAATCGCATTTCTTCATGATCGGTTACTTCCGGTTCAAAAACTTTCGCCGGTTTATTTTTTCAATTTATATTTGTTTTGGACGAGTAAAGTTTGTTTTTGAGGACAATGAGTTCATTATCAAAGATCTTAGCTGGAAGAAAGAAGGAGAGTCTGCTGCGGGATTACTTTACATATATGGAGCAGGAAGGGAAAGTGAAATGTAAAGTTGTTATTGTGAAGACTAATAGAGAGTGTGGTGCTTTGTTGGCGGGTAAAAACAGTACAAATATGCTGTCGCATCTCCGCAGATTACATAAGCAGGAGTATGAGCAGTATGTTAAAGCAACCGAGGCGAGATCATTAAAGACAAAACCAAAGAAAACGACGGTCTGCAAAAATGCGACTCAGACATTGGCTGATTGCGTTCAACGTAAAATCGTATCCTGGTCAACAGAGTCGCAGGAGTATCAACAGCGTTTCTCCAGTGTGATGGACATGTTGATAGACACCTGCTATCCGGTCACAGTGGTTGACAAGCCGTCATTTAGACACATGATTAAAACACTTGATCCAAAGTTCCTTCTCCTGGTTAGTTTTTTAAGTGTTAAGTACTTAGCAGTTCATAAATTCATAATTTCATATTCTTTATGAACAGCTTTATACATAGCTTATATCTTATACATATCTTAGTTTCTGGCTTGGCTGTAATTTTTTTAAAAGTTAACTATGGACTTTGTCAAATAAACAATGTCACAATATTAGCCACCACTGTTCTTTAAGATATTTATGTTTATTGCTTTCTAGCGTCGTCGACAATGAACAAGAAATTTACTGAACAGTTCACTCTGAAGTCGGTTTGCATAAGGGCCTTACTTGATCGAGCACGCTGGATAACCATATGCCTTGATGGATGGTCGAAGCCAGGATTGTCATCTTCATTCGTTGGAATTTCAGCATGTTTTTTTGACCCAGAAACGTCTACTCCGATTCATGCTTTTTTGAATTTGACCGAGATTGAACATCCTCACACCGGTGAAAGACTGGCAGCATGTCTTGACAGCAGTCTCACATTATGGAATATAGCTCCTGAGAAAGTTTTATTGGTCATATGCGATAATGGAACAAATATAGTAAAGGCTGTTACCATATTGCAAAAGAAGCACCAGGTAATGCGGCATTTTACTTCATTTCCATTTCCGAATAATTGTGGATTTTGTTTTTGTGTTTATAAATTTTGAGATCAGCTTAAGTGGTAAAGTACTTCTTCTTTTGGTGATAGATTCTTTTGTTTTCGTGGTCAATTTACTCACAAAAATTTCAGTATTGATTATTGAACTGATGAAATGGAAAAAATCTGGGTTCATAGTAAATTGTAGATAATTGTTCAAGGTTATATGTTCGTCTTATTTCAGGAACAAAATGATAACCAAGTGTCAGAAAGCGACGTTGAGGATGAAGAAGTTGAAACCAGTAACACTTCAGAAAGTTCAGATGGTGATGATGGCCATGCTCCTGAGAATATAAACGAGGAAGACAAACTTGATCTTCCAGAACACGTGCCGCTAAGACGGCTGGCATGTTTGGCACATACTTTACAGCTCATAATCAATCCAGTTTACAGCCATTACGATGTCCTGCTAGCCAAGACTCGTAATCTCGTCAGTCGCATCAGAAAATCAGGTGCTGCTACAGAGAAGTTAATAAAGATTTGTGGAAAAACAGTTATTTCTGACTGTGTCACAAGGTGGAGCAGCACCTATACCATGATCAAACGTTTAATCACAATCAAGAACGCAGTTAACGAGATTCTGACTGGCCTTGGTAAGGAATGTATCTTGTAATTCTTTGTATAATATTACTTTTGTTTGTTCTGTAACTTCTGTCTTTTTTGTTTGTTCTGACATTTTGTAAATTCCGTCATTGTGATTTCAAGTTTTAAACTAAAATTTATGCTTGACAAACTGGGTAACAGACTTTCTTTTGGGTAATCTCCCATTGAAGTTTTATCTTTCTGGCATATTGCAGGCATGGATTCCTTGCTTCCAAGTGAATGGCTGAGGCTTGAAGAGGTTGTCACCCTGCTGGAACCATTTGCGGTACAGACGGATATTCTGCAGTCCGACACCCAATCACTGTCTACTATCATCCCATCACTGGTAAATCTGAAATGTCATCTTGAACAGTCCCCAGCACCGAAGATCCTAACAAGCAAGCTTCTGCGTGATTTTAGAAGCAGATTTGAATTCATTTTTAATCCTGAATGTATCAGTTTTAATCCTTTGCCTGCTGCTGCATGCCTACTTGATCCTAGCCTTGCTGATGTTCTTTTCTCACCCGACTTGTCACCACTTTTAAATGCTGCAAAAATGATCATCTATACACTAATTGGTTCAGAGTCATCCTCATCTTCATCTGAGATTCCATTGGAACCTGGTTTATCTTCACCTCCTCCAGCACTGCAAAGGTTCAAGTTTCTCGCTACCAGGCTTGTTGAAAATGCCTTAACTTCATCACCAACTGCATCTAGAAGTCAGGACACTGTACAATGTCAGTTGAATCGGTATATAACAGACACTACAGACAGGAATACTTGTACAACGACAACGGATTCTCTGGTATTCTGGCACAACAGAAAAGCAACTTACAGCAAACTGTCAAAAATCGCTGAGGATTTGTTAACGGCACCTGCTTCGCAGGCATACGTAGAACGAATCTTTTCTATGTGTGGAATGTTAACCACTGGGAGGCGAAATAGAATGCAAAAATCCCTTGAAATGAGGGTCTTTTTGAAATTAAACAAGAACATTGCTCAACTGTGATAAGCTTGTTCTTATTTTATCACTGATAACTCAAGACTCAAACTGTTGGAACATAGTGTCTGATGACCAGCTGACTCATTTTTAATTTCTTATGTAGATAATGTTGATTGTAAAAATGTAGAACTTGATAGTTGATACTCGATAGCAGCAACTATCTATATGATAGCTATAAAGTGTTTTATTGAAATAAAGTTGTTATGAATATTCAAATTCGTGAAGTTCGACTGTTTGACCCTCGATTATGAAAATAACAATTGAAAATATTTCAGAACTTGAATAAGAATAAGAATTGAAATAATTTCAGAACTTGAATAAGAATAAGAATTGAAATTATTTCAGAACTTGAATAAGAATAAGAATAGAAATTAATTACAGCGAATAGAATAAAAATAAGAATTGAAATTATTTTTAGAACTGAAATATCACTGGTCAGCACCATGTACTCGACCTCCTTCTGAAACATTTCATGGATTTTCTTATTCAAGAGCCAACGAGCAAACCAGAACTCAACTATTCCTTCATTGACAAATTAACACAAAACTATGTCACTTGCGACAGATGATGTTATCACAGGCGAGAACCCTGGATGGCAAGATGACTTGAAGTTCTTTTATGAATTATGTCAGGCATATCGTCATTACAAAATCACTCCACGTTGGTCTCGCATCAGCTGGAGGAAACTACCAAATTTACACAGGGCAAGATTGAAATCACGTGCGATATGTACTGTTATAGCATTATTTCTGATACTGCCTGCCTGTGACTTCATCTGCTACGAATGGGCAAATGCTTAATTCCATTCGCAACACTACAATTAAGCGTCCGTCGATGAACTGTTTACCCCACTCATCAAGATAAAATGCAATAAGGCAATTAAGTGATTAAATACCCATTGGTCAGTCGAGAAGTAATTGACATTCCCAGATCCAACCAAATGGCTGGACGTGCTGTGAAACTGATGGAGGAACTTCATGTGAAATCGAGAAAATTTGAATTTTTGATTATAAAGATCATAGGACAAGATATGTTTTTAAACATTTCTTGTACTCTGTATAGATTACTAACTGTTCTGTATCTTATTTGTTAATAAAATGTTGCTTAATTATTATTATTACTCTTTTGAATTAAGCTAAATTAATGTCCTTTTTTTAAGAAATTAAATATTGTTTCACTTTTTTCCTTCAAAAAAGGGGGAAGTGGGGGAACTTTTTAAATAAAAATCAAAAAATGCAAATTATATTCTTGAATTAAACTTAAAGATTCGTCGATTAGAAGTGGTTTCATAATTTTTTTTTATTATCACCCTAACCACTACACATTATTACACCTGGGTAGGGATGATACCACTAGTAGTATTACACCTGGGTAGGAATGATACCACTAGTAGTATTACACCTGGGTAGGGATGATACCACTACTAGTATTACATCTGGGTAGGGATGATACCACTACTAGTATTACACCTTGGTAGGAATGATACCACTAGTAGTATTACACCTGGGTAGGGATGATACCACTACTAGTATTACATCTGGGTAGGGATGATACCACTACTAGTATTACACCTGAGTAGGGATAATACCACTACTAGTATTACACCTGAGTAGGGATGATACCACTACTAGTATTACATCTGGGTAGGGACTGATAGCCACTCACTAGAATATTACGTACCGGGTAGGGATGATACCACTACTAGTATTGTTGCATCTGGGTAGGGATGATACCACTACTAGTATTACACCTGAGTAGGGATGATACCACTACTGAAGGTATTATCTCTGGGTAAGGATGATACCACTACTAGTATTACGCCTGGGTAGGGATGATACCACGAGTAGTATTACATCTGGGTAGGGATGATACCACTACTAGTATTACACCTGACTAAGGATGATACAACTACTAGTATTACACCTGAGTAGGGATGATACTACTACTAGTATTACATCTGGGTACTGATGATTCCACTACTAGTATTACACCTGAGTAGGGATGATACCACTACTAGTATTACACCTGGATAGAAATGATACCACTACTAGTATTACACCTGGGTAGGGATGATACCACTACTAGTATTACACCTGGGTAGGGATGATACCACTACTAGTATTACATCTGTGTAGGGATGATACCACTACTAGTATTACACCTGAGTAGGGATGATACCACTACTAGTATTACACCTGAGTAGGGATGATACCACTACTAGTATTACATCTGGGTAGGGATGATACCACTACTAGTATTACGCCTGGGTAGGGATGATACCACTACTAGTATTCCATCTGGGTAGGGATGATACCACTACTAGTATTACACCTGAGTAGGGATGATACCACTACTAGTATTATCTCTGGGTAAGGATGATACCACTACTAGTATTACGCCTGGGTAGGGATGATACCACGAGTAGTATTACATCTGGGTAGGGATGATACCACTACTAGTATTACACCTGACTAAGGATGATACAACTACTAGTATTACACCTGAGTAGGGATGATACTACTACTAGTATTACATCTGGGTACTGATGATACCACTACTAGTATTACACCTGAGTAGGGATGATACCACTACTAGTATTACACCTGGATAGAAATGATACCACTACTAGTATTACACCTGGGTAGGGATGATACCACTACTAGTATTACACCTGGGTAGGGATGATACCACTACTAGTATTACATCTGTGTAGGGATGATACCACTACTAGTATTACACCTGAGTAGGGATGATACCACTACTAGTATTACACCTAGGTAGGGATGATACCACTACTAGTATTACATCTGGGGATGGATGATACCACTACTAGTATTACACCTGAGAAGGGATGATACCACTACTAGTATTACACCTGGGTAGGGTTGATACCACTAGTAGTATTACACCTGGGCAGGGATGATACCACTACTAGTATTACACCTGAGTAATGATGATACTACTACAAGTATTACACCTGGGTAGGGATGATACCACTACTAGTATTACACCTGGGTAGGGATGAAACCACTACTAGTATTACACCTGGGTAGGGGATGATACTTACTCAGTGTGTATTTTACACCTGGGTAGGGATGATACCACTACTAGTATTACACCTGGGTAGGGATGATACCACTACTAGTATTACACCCAGGTAGGGATGAAACAACTACTAGTATTACACCTGGGTAGGGATGATACCACTAGTAGTATTACACCTGGGTAGGGATGATACCACTACTAGTATTACACCTGGGTAAGGATGATACCACTACTAGTATTACACCTGGGTAGGGATGATACCACTACTAGTATTACACCTGGGTAGGGATGATACCACTAGTAGTATTACATCTGGGTAGGGATGATACCACTACTAGTATTACACCTGGGTAGGGATGATAATAAAAAAAAGTAAGTAAAGTTCCCTTCTTAGCCCTAACAGGCCATCGGGGCAGATGAAGTGTAGAATTCATCTGTTTCTATAACCTGGGCATATGAAGGGATTGTGTGGTTAGCACAACGCCCAGCCGCCTTTACTTCCCCAACTTAAAGTCAGGTACCCATTTAAAGCTGGGTGGACTTGTGGGACGACTTTGCAGGAAATTTCACCTGGAAAAATTCCATGGGCCTCACCGAGGATTGAACCCAGGACTCTCAGGTCGACAGTCGAGTATCAACACCACTCGGCCATCCGTCCCACAGGGATGATAATACTACTAGTATTACACCTGAGTAGGGATGATACCACTACTAGTATTACATCTGAATAGGGATGATACCACTACTAGTATTACACCTGAGTAGGGATGATACCACTACTAGTATTACACCTGGGTAGGGATGATACCACTACTAGTTTTACACCTGGGTAGAGAGGGATAACTGCATACATAGTATTACACCTGGGTAGGGATGATACCACTACTAGTATTACACCTGGGTAGGGATGATACCACTACTAGTTTTACATCTGGGTAGGGATGATACCACTACTAGTATTACACCTGAGTAGGGATATGTCCACTCAGTAGTATTACATCGTGAGGATAGATGACCACACACTACTATTATTACATCTAGGTATGGATGATACCACTAGTAGTATTACACCTGGGTAGGGATGATACCACTACTAGTATTACACCTGGGTAGGGATGATACCACTACTAGTATTACACCTGGGTAGGGATGATACCACTACTAGTATTACACCTGAGTAGGGATGATACCACTACTAGTATTACACCAGGGTAGGGATGATACCACTACTAGTATTACACCTGGGTAGGGATGATGCCACTACTAGTATTACACCTGGGTAGGGATGATACCACTTCTAGTATTACACCTTGGTAGGGATGATACCACTACACAGTATTACACCTGGGTAGGGATGATACCACTACACGGTATTACACCTGGGTAGGGATGATACCACTACTAGTATTACACCTTGGTAGGGATGATACCACTACACAGTATTACACCTGGGTAGGGATGATACCACTACTAGTAACTTAGTGAGTTTCAAATGAGATTCAATAAGCTGAAATAAATATGAATTTATTAATAATCTAAATTTTTCGACATCACCGTTAACTACCTTTCTCCCGCTTCATATCGTTTTTCATCTTCGTATCGTTCGTCATTTTGGTATCGTTCTTTCACTTCGTATCGTTCTCACACTTAGTATCATCTCCCACTTCGTATCGTTCTTCATCTTCGTATCATTCTTCATATTCGTATCGTTCTTCCACTTCGTATCGTTCTTCCACTTCCTGTCGTTCTTCCACTTCGTATCGTTCTTCCACTTCGTATCGTTCTTCATCATAATTTCTGTGATAAACAGCAAGGGGACTGTAATAATTTTCTAGCATTGATTCTGTATCATACATAACTTCTTTATTGCTAGGCCCTCCAACTTTTTGTAGAATAATCTTTTCATGGCCTCCATATACATCTTTTTTTGCTCGATTTTTAACCCCACTGCCTCCTTTTATGTCACATTTTATCACAACGAATAACCTCATATAAAAATTTAAAACATTAGTAAAGAAAGAAAAAGAATAACAAAGAAAGATAACCGTACAAATACAAATAATTAAAAGTATGACAAATTTGGCGACCCACTTCGATATCAGCTCGCGACCCTAAAATCTTTGAGAACCACTTGATATTTTTTTCAGGGTCAAATATCTATAGCGGTATGTAACGTAATACAACTTTGAATATAAAATGGAAATGTATTATATTTATACTAGCTGTACCTTTGCATAGAGTTTTATCCCCTTAGGCATGATCGATAAGCTAGGTTATTTTTGGTCTCAAGCAGATCCGATTTTTCATGATTGTATTTTACACTGGAATACTGTTGTATTAATTCTTTACTTTCGATTTAACGCAGAACCCAAATCGCTATTATATTATTAGACACATAAGTTGCCGGAAATCATAAAATATTAAAACGGTGTAAGCTAGTTGGGCCTATTTATCTGACTCAAAAATTCTACCAACTCAAGTTTAAAATGTGTACATTAGAGCTTACATTTTGTACCTAGAAAATGCATTAAACATTATATGCCTAATAAATTATTTATTCAGTCAATATTTTTAACAGACCAGTTTTTAGCTGACAATGAAGCTAAACATCTTTATAACCAGTGTTTTTTTTGTAGGTGCCGGTACTCAGTGAGGGATTGCCTAACATTTAACTACCAGTTCGCACCTCGTTTCAAGCTAAATCACAACTGCAAAGATACTATTTTAAAATAATTCAATTTTAACTAATTTATAAAAAAATACATTAATAATGAACGTTAGAATACAAGAAAAGTAATATTTTTTTTCCTTACAGTGCAAAAGGTGCCGGTACGCCGTACCGGTGAGTACAGTCACAAAAAAGCACCGTTTATAACTAATTTAGCCACGACTTGGTTTCCCACGTAACTACTGTAACTGAAATAAATCAGTCATTTTCGATTTGTTGCTCTTCTCTCCTTCTCTCTCTCTCTCTCTCTCTCTCTCTCTCTCTCTCTCTCTCTCTCTCTCTCTCTCTCTCTCTCTGAACTCTTTCAATGATAACTGCAGGCTAGGACAGTCTCTTATACCCCGTGAGATCAAACTTATTGTGTCCCTCAAAATCTGGAAACTGCCATCACGGCCAATGGCCAGCAAGCTACCCGACTGGTTAACCCTGTGGCCCGCCAGTCCGAGGCACTCAAAAAACACATGATCCACGGTTTCCTCAACTTCTCAGCAGTGTCGGCAATGGGGATCGAAATTTGGAATTTCAGTCGCTCCTCTTTAAACTCCCTCTTATGGTAACAAGCCGAGACTTAGTCTCTTGGGGCTCGTGGGATGAAACATGCTGTTCAGCTCCTGAACAGTGCCATAAAGCCTAATGACCAACGGGTTTACCAACTCGTCTAGCCTGGACTCCAGCAGACGTGGACACTCGCGTATCAAGTGATCTACGGTTTCCTTTTCCTCTCCACAGTGGCGATAACGGGAGTTGTAATCGGGTCTCATGCTCCCAAAATAAGCACCAATCTGACAATGCAGGGTGCAAAACTGAGCTGTTCGTCTCTTCGAAGCCTCCACCACGGATCGGATTTGGAAGGTCGCTCCATATTCTTCCTCACCTCTCACCCTATGGTTCCGTTATCCCTACTCGTAAGCCATACAATTTGTTCAAGGGTGCGTAGCTTGGCTAGAATGGACTCATAGGTGGCCCCATGCTTCTCCTCTGATAAACTCCTAGAGTCCTCGGTCACTTCGGACTTGGCCAGGTCGTCGGCTCTTTCGTTCCCAGAAATGCCTGCGTGACCTGGGATCCACTGCAGCACCACTAATACACTGCGTTTGGTTATGAGTTGTTGGACAGCTTCCACCATGGCTCTCAGTCGTTGCAGCCATTCCCCGGCTCCCATCACAGCCTGGAGAACAGACTTTGAGACTGTGAGGATAACGACATCCGACGGCGGTTTCGCCCTATCCTCAATCCTCTTGCCTGTGTGCTCCACCGCCTTATCTATGACTTTCATCTCTGCCTCTAGAGCACAGAGAGATCCACATGACCCTGCAACGTCCTCATAGAACGTCATTGCCTGTTGGGCGATATGAGCTCCGTACCCGGCATTATCTTGGCCACCCATGCTGACAGAGGAGCTATCAGCGTAGGCTAGAATTAGTTGCTCCTATCTGTATTCATTAAAGCTATGATGAAGGGGAGTGATTGAGTGGCTCATTTGCTGAACCTGATGCCAGTTCTATTTCATGAAAGATTTTCTGATGTGTGATGGTGATCATCAATTTTATTTATTTCAATTACAACTTTTAAATGTAAGAAAACTTTTCTCGAATCACCAAACTGTTATGAATGAGTCGTGCAACCAATATAAACATTATAGCAGTTCTTTTTCAGAAAAGTAAGTAAACAGATAATTCGATGAAATATTTTTTTATTGTTAAAAAAAAATAATTTAATTTTTATAATAGATTTTTTCCTGCAGCGCAGACTGAAATAAGATTTGCATGTAATAACTCAACCTAAAAGCTTATATTCAGTAAATTCATTCAGCTCTGACTCTTTTTCCCTTTCACTACTCTGTTGATTTTTTCTATTTTTTCCTCTTTGTAATATCACCATGACAACCACAGTGACAAGTACACCAACAGTACCAATTGCGATGCCTATACCAACACCTGCTTCAAAACTCATTGCGTTAGTCTCAGGTTGTTTTATTGCTGCAATAGAAAAAAATGACATGTTTTTAGATTTAAAGTAATTTTCTTATATAATCAACATTTCGATGTCATACTCACTCACAGCTGTTGATGTCACATTCACTCTCAGTTGTTGATATCACATTCACTCTCAGTTGTTGATGTCACATTCATTCTCAGCTGTTGATATCACATTCAGTCACAGCTATTGATGTCACATTCACTCCCAGCTGTTGATGTCACATTCAATCACAGCTGTTGATGTCACATTCACTCACAGCTCTGATTTATGACCCCAAATCCAGCAGGCTGAGAAAAGGTCACATAACAGTTGCCGGGAATGACAATTTACCGGTGAAGGTACCAAAAATGCAGTTTAAAAAAATAGAAAGTCTCAAACATCCTAAAACTTCAAGGTTTCAAGTGGGAAACTTCAAATGTTATCTGTAACAATTTAAATGGCACAAAGTAAATATTTAACTGCACAAAGATACTTTTAGGGGAGGGGGTGTCGTCATCCAGGATGTAATGGCCGTAGAGGCATCACGGGATACATAGAGAAAACTTTCACCAAAACCTGAACAAAATCCATTTATTTTATCCACAGAGATTGAACCCGAAACCTTCAGGTCGATAGTCGAGAGTAGATATATTCATGTTATGACAAGTAAAATAATTAATTGTCGTACTGCATTCAGTTCAATTGAAATATCGTTTAAATTGCATAAGAATGCTACATGCTAGACATTTAAAAAGAATGATTTTTCAATGAAACTGTGGGCCTACACACCACAGTTAAGTACTGTATATAATACGTTCAGTTTAGGTGCAAATGGAGTTAACAAGAAAAAAAAACAAAGACAAGAAACAAATGAAACTTTCGAATTCCGTGCTGTATGGATTGTGAAATCTATTTTTGTTTTAGTGGTGAGTTACTCTATCCTTTCTCTATCTCTATGTGTGTTTTTGTAAAACAACTGAATGTGTCTATTGTCTTTTATGGTCAAAACGAAAATACGCACATGCCACTCTATCCCTCTTCTGCTATTTTATATTTTCGTGATCACATTGTCACGCAATATTAAAAATGGCGCAATAAATTGCAGTAAAAGTGATACTGTTGGCCCTACAAGTATTTATAAATACATATTTTATACTATATGTCCTACAAGTAATTATAAAGACACATTTGATACTATACGTCCTACAAAAATTTATAAAGACACATTTGATACTATACGTCCTACAAAAATTTATAAAGACACATTTGATACTATACGTCCTACAAAAATTTATAAAGACACATTTGATACTATACGTCCTACAAAAATTTATAAAGACACATTTGATACTATACGTCCTACAAAAATTTATAAAGACACATTTGATGCTATATGTCCTACAAGTATTTAAAAAGACACATTTGATACTATATGTCCTACAAGTATTTATAAAGACACATTTGATACTATACGTCCTACAAGTATTTATAAAGACATATATGATACTATATCTCCTTAGCATCGTAAAACCTCCGTAATAAAATGTGTCATATAAACTCTCCGAGTAATTGCAATATGAATTTAATGGCGAATTAAATATACCGGACAAATATAATGTTTCATAAATATCTGAGCTCTTCTTATAAGCTTAGTGAATTTTATTTATTCAAAACAAAAACTAATTCAATTTTGAATTTTTTATCAGTTTAAAGCAAAATCAAAGTCCTGTGCTGCTGCGTCACTTGTCATTAGGGACCAAAGTGGCTGTCTATCTACAAGAACAGATCTCAATTCACGTATTTATTTTCTAATTTTACTCATTCTATCATTATTGTTGTTTTTTTAATTTAAAATATACATTCAGTATTTTAATCTCTTTAAAGAAACATAAATCTCTGTTTAAATACCAAAGACTTGTACAGATATAAACTCAACAAAAATATCAATCTAACATGATTATTGAGAACCAAACAAATAAAATAAAATGATATTCCGGTGATATTTGTTACAGCCAATACTCCGAATATATTGAGAAATGTTTGGAGATAAGTCTTTAGATATCAGTCAAGACAAATATATAAGAGGTCACCAAGTCAGCCTTCCACTATTGGTCGTAACCAGAAGTGGGTTCTGAGGTCCCACCAAGCTGATAAACATTTTCTTGTCATAGGCGTAGCTCCATGTATAAAATTTGGAGCAATTTCTTTAAGGATATGGTCGCCATAGCCCCTGTCTCAGTCTGTAGTGATTCGCATTCGCAGTGGAGTATGAGGATTATCAATTATTTGTAACCCTCACTTTTCCAGATCCTGTTAGTTACGCCATGACAGAGATAATTGCTGTGATTCTATTTTCAAATCTGAAGACGTCATCCGTAGAGAGCATTGAAGCTTTTCATTTCTTCCAGCCTTTCTCACTTAATAATTATTTCCGCCTTGCTTTCGATTTGCGGAGCTGATCCAAACTTGTTTTCCTCAGTATTACATTCCATGCCGTAAGAATTAGCGATGTTTACAAGTTTAGTGGTGAGGTCTATATCATCAGCAGAGTGCAGGTTTATATGGGTATCCCACCTACCGATCTATTGTCGTGTGGTCGTAATGAAGTGTTACCTGCTTGATCTTCTTCAGAAATAGGATAAATATATCTAGCGATTGGGGTCAACCTTGCCTTACACCTACGTTCTCTTCTCCTCTGTGTTTTAGCAAATCTACCGGGAAATGGTCCACTCCAGACGACTTTCCATTTTTAAGGCCGTGTACTGCCTCCCCCACCTCATCTTGTAGCATTGCAGGTTCGTGACTTCCCGTTTACTGTCGTACCTGAGATTACTGGCGTCAGGGGAAAGATTGGTGTTGCTCAATTCCTTGCAATATTACGCCCATTCATCGAGCACACTTTCACTTTCTGTCTTCTATTTCTGACACCTTGTTTTGTCGCCGTCTGATAATGTATTTTTTTAACAGTTTGCTTTGCTTTCCCTAATTAAGCCTCTCGTTGGTATGCATGCTGTGTTTTTCATCGTGCTAAATCACATCGATCAACCAACATTTTCAAAAATTGTCATGATGCTACCTATAAATGCACGCTGCTTATAAAATTTGTTTAAAATGATAAGGATTGAGATATATACGCAAATAACCTAATCGACAATTGTATGATGTGTATTCTAGATCTCTTTCTTGAGCTTACGATGTAGACTGGTGATCTATTTACTGAACCTATGCGTGTCCAAACAACGCAAATCAAGCCGTCATCTTCAAGTGGAATGTTTGTGGTTATCATTTTTCGACTAATTTCTACCCTTAATCACAAAGAGCGGCGAAAATTATTAATGTGTGAGGTATTGGGTTGGGTATAAAATAACGGATACATAAAGGGGCATAATCCGGACTGAGCTCGGATAGATTTATAACCATTCTATTAATAATAATAACATTTTCTGACAACTTTTTGACATTTTATCATTATTAAAGTGATTTACTTTTATTATTATTAGTAAAATTTCGGAACATTGTATTGTATAAATAATTTTGTTTACTAGTTGTACAAATTTGACCCCAATTCTAAGTAAAATGTTCTGACCTTAGTTTTTAATGATAAAGATAAAACTTCTAAACTCATTGAAATACCGTTGACACGGTGCTGTATCTACTATCGAAAATAAAAAAAAATAATCAGTTCAATGTATCAATGATTTACCTTCTGTACACTTTGGTGGTTTACAACCTTTGTCACAGGCTCCGGTAAATTTGTCACAACTGTCATCATAGCAGTGGGTGCAAACATTGTTGCAGTTGTGACCCCAACTTCCAGGTAGACATTCTAGTCAATATATACAGAGATGTGTTCATTCATACATGACATATATGGTCAATATATACAGAGATGTGTTCATTCATACATGACATATATGTAGTAGTATTTTTGTTGAAATTTAACTTCATATATTTGGCAGTCTGTTAACACATGCGACATGGTGATGAATTTTATCGGAGAGATAAAGTGGGTGACTCAAAAAAGATTACTTTAAGAAAATGTAATTAAAATATGGACATTGATTAAATAATTAATTAACTATTACATTATATGTGAAATGTTATTAATAGACAGATATAGAGATATTATATATAATTGATAAATACATAGCTAAGTAGGTAGATATATAGATAAGTAGATGGATAGACAGACAAATAATACGTAGATGATGGATGAATGGATAGATAGATATATGATTGATAAATATTGATTGATGATAGGATAGGTAATATAATAAATAGAGAGATAGAACTGACTAAGGTAGATAGTACCACAGATTAGATAGGCTATTATACAGATAGCGCATCGCTATATAAATAGTCCTCGGTTTTGTGTTATTGTTTTTATTCGCTATTGTTTCCTATGACGCTTTCCGTTCATAAAAACCCACAGATCTTTTTACACCTGTTTTTTTTTCAAGACATAAATTATGAATGAAAAAGCTTTCACTTTGCTTTGTAAATATAATAATAAATTTTTATATTCCATGAATGGACTAATGAGAGTAAATATCAGTAATGGCGGCGATGAAAATATTGTTTCAAAACGAGGCTTGCGAAATCTGCATAATATCTAATCTGTGGATAGTACTGACTAAGAAAGACAGTTATGACTAAGATAATACTAAGAACTCAGATAGATAGTACTGACTATGGGAAATAGTACTAAGATAGATATAGAGATAGTAACTGACCTTTTGAACAATAAGGTGGATCACTGTATCCATTGCATCCATTGGTACAATATCCAGTTGCTCTGTCACATACTTTGTCGTAACAATGTTCTTTGCAGTTTTTTTTACAGTATTCACCCCAGCGCCCTTTGTCACATTCTAGCAAAGAAACATTTATTTCTCTAAGTGCACTTTTTAATAAAAGCTTATAGTTATTGTATTTAATAACGAATAGTCTTTTGCATTCTAAAAGACAATTTTATTTAAAATTGACACATACATTCTTATAGTGAAATAATAACAAACAAGCTGAAAAAAATACATATCCTTATTGATTACATTTAATAATTATTTACCTGTACCGCAACCAAGGCATAAAGCACACGTCCCATTTTCTGGATGACATAAAGTGTCACACTCTTCAGGGCACGTCTGATTACAATCTAGACCCCAGGTACCTGGAACACATTCTGTTTAAAAAAACATCAATATTGATGACAACAAACGACGCTTTGAAAAATTTAAGACATTTACATATTTTAATTATTCGTGCACTAATACTAAAATAGGCGAAAATGGAAACTAGTATTTTACTATTAAATCGTTACAATAATTATTTACATTATGTAAAACTTATATTGTATATATTTAATCATAGATGTATAGATATGTAAGATACATAAATAGAATATTGAAGTAGAGCAGTAAATAATCAATCTATAATACCTGCAAACACCTGCACACCCCAGAAGTTGAAACGATAGTATGATACACTATCATACATCAAAACATCATTATTTCTTTTAATGCTAAGGTACTTAAATAGACCATAGTCTCATGAAAATTCTAGGGTACATGATCACATTTCCCAGCACCATATGTTCTCACAACTATACAGTACACACTCATACCTCCAAACACAATAAGTTCTCACAACTCTACAGTACACACTCATACCTCCAAACACAATAAGTTCTTACAGCTCTACAGTACACACTCATACCTCCAAACACCATGAGTTCACACTATCGAATTAAGAGTAAGTAATCATACCTCCAAACACCAAAAGTTCACACAATGTTAGAACTACCACGTTGTCGACTCTGTTAGTTGCTGATATTTTAATCTTACTAACAGGATCTTTCATTATACTTGTGACAGTGTAAACGTTTAAAATTTCCCGTTTATCTTGATACCACCACAGAACATTATTCTTGGCATCAAATGTTTCCAATTTAAAATACTGAAGTCTACTTTGACAGCAGTCACCTGAGAATCGATGGGAAAGGCAGAGTGAAAAATTACAAGTACAGTTAGTCGTGCATCCAATGAAATCTGCATGGAATTTCGTTACAAATGATATATATATATATATATATATATATATATATATATATATATATATATATATAAGATTGAAGAACAAAGTTAATTAGTTAATAATATAACAGATGAGATAGATGAATACATTTGCTTTGGCCGTCCTATTTATGCATAAGAAAAGAGAATGCATTATCGAACAAGTAATATTTGTTTTAACAATAAACATACTTAAAAAATAAGAAATTCCGGTTAAATGTTTTGTCTGTGTTTATTTCATGCTAGATCTATAAATTACCTCTGGGCTATAGCCAGACAATATTGAACCACCGGTGGTCTGCACTAAGTGAAGCCAGGCAATATTGGACCACCGGTTGTCTGCACTAAGTGAAACAGACTCTATGTATGCCATTGACACCCATGGTCACAAGGGTGATAACAAAAAAAATTTATGAAACCACTTGTAATCGAGGAACTTTTATGTGTAATTTAAGAGTATCAATTGCATTTTAAATTTTTTTGAAAAAAGTTCCCCCACCTCCCCATTTTTCGGAAGAAAAAAGTGAAAAAAATATTTTTTTTTCAAAAAAAGGGCATGTTTTTTTTATCTTAATTCAAAAGAGTATTAATAATAACTAATCAACTTTTATTAACAAATAAGATATAGAACAGTTAGTAATATGTACTGATTCAAAAATTCAATTCTTCTCGATTTGGCATGAAGTTCCGCCATCAGTTTCACAACACGTTCAGCAATTTGGTTAGATCTGGTAATGTCAATTAATGACTTCTTGACTGACCAATGGGTCTTTAAACACTTAATCGCCTTGTTGCATTTTATCTTGATGAGTGAGGTAAACTGTTCATTGAAGGACGCTTCATTGTAGTGTTGCGAATCGAACCAAGCATTTGCCCATTCGTAGCAGATGAAGTTGCAGGCAGAAGCGAGAATACTGCGCCACTCTGGTATCAGAAATAATGCTATAACAGTAAATATTGCCTGTGAGTTCCATCTTGCCTGGTGTAAATTTTGTAATTTATTCCAGCTGATGCGAGGCCAACGTGGGTTCTCGCCTGTGCTAACATCTTTTGTCGCAAGAAGCGATAATCAGCTTGAAAAGTGACATAGTTTTGTGTTAATTTGCCCAGAATGGAATTGTTGAGTTCTTGTTTGCTCATTGGCTTTTGAATAAGAAAATTCATGACATGTTTCAGAAGAAGGTCGAGTACATGGTGCTAAAAGTCAATATATTGTGGCTTCTGAAAGCCATTGCTCAAGACATCATCCTGTATGAGCTCTACGATCCCGTGCAAATGGTCAGTATTTCTGCGGTCGTGTTGCAAATTAACATACAAATATTTTCTTAAGCATCATATTCATCTATTAGCTGATGTAGTTCATTGTGAATGGCCGCGGCAGAACCACTCTCACATTTGAGAATACCGAGTTTGATTTCGGTTGTCACCTTTTTCAGCAAACTTACTTGATTCTCTTCCCCTTGCACTCTTTTACCATCAAAATGGATACAATATGGATCTTTGCTTTGAAGTTTTTGAACAATTTTAGTTTTCATTTTCCGTCCTTCAGAGATTACTCGTTTCCAGACACCCGCCTGACTTGGAACCGGTACATCATGACCCTGTTCAGCAATGGTTACAAGAACGTCATGTGCTTTATGTGTGGAAATGTTTTTCAGTACTAGTAAACCCGCAGTTCTAGTGCTTGCTCTTTGGTATTTCGGTTTGCATTCAGAAGATGACGTTTAAGAAATAGTTGGCGACTCGGGTGAAGAAACAGAGGTTTCAGAATCCGAAGATTTTGATACAGTTGTATGTTTTTGTGTAGGTTTTGTGACAGTCGTGTGTGTTTGTGTGGTTTATGAGACAGTTGTGTTTGTTTGTGTAGGTTTTGAGACAGTTGTATGTGTTTGTGCAGGTTGTGAGACAGTGGTATGTGTTTTTGTAGGTTGTGATTGAGAGAAGCTGGCTTGAGATTGAGTTTTTGATAGTCGGATTCGTTTTCTTGGGTGGATTGATTCCAATGGGGCTTGTTTGACAATAACCAATCTTTGCTCCACTGTTACTCCTAATGCCTCTGGTAGAGTTCTTTATCCTATGTGCGTTTCATTCTCCATTAACGTTGGTGACATCAAATAACTGAGAAAGTGTTATCAGATGGTTACTTTTTGTTTTTGTCATATAAATCAATCAGACCACTGAGTTTCATTCTGATTAGTGTGCTGGATAATAGTGGAAAGTCTAGAATTTCCCTCCAGAGCAATTCTTTATCATTAATCATAATTTTGATTCGATCCAGTCGCCGTTTCTGGCTATTGAACAGAAAAGTGAAGTTTCCAAGAATTTGACGGTTTGTCGGCATCCATGTGAGATTGATTAGCTTTTCAACAGATAGAATTCTTGGATACCTCTTCTGTTTAGAAGATGAGGGAAGATGAGTATAGTAAATGCCTTGTTTATAAACAAATGGAAACAGACGACTGAAATGTGCTTAAAAGCAGTCTAGAAAGTCATATATAATAATTCAGCGTGAAATCAAAACGAGGCGTCAAACTGCGCGATATGAGAAAACCAAAATTAAAAGGTGGGGGAACTTTTTTCAATTTTAAAAAAAATTAATGTTGTTACTGTCATCTACATACAATTGTTCCTCGAATGTAAGGGGTTTCAGTTTTGTTACGAAAAAAATGAAAATAGTTATCACCCTAGTGTGGGGCTAAGTGAAAGAGAATTGATACATTATTTAAAAAAAAAGAACTATTGAGAAAGAGTCCTTTAAAATATTATGAATGAATTAAGATTAGTCAATGATATGGTGTTGTGAGCGCATCACCATTTTCAACTCCAACTGCGTGCCAAATAGCCGGTCCGGGTACCGGGCCTGTTCAGCTAGTCAAAGTTATAACTTTCTATAAACTGTACCGCTTTTATCAAAATAGTTTTATTTTGTCATGATTTCAAAAAAAAAATGAGCAATGGAATAATATTAAGAAATGTATTATGTTAAGCTGATACAATTTGCTTAGGTATTGATATTGTCAATAAAATATTGTTTCTTAGCAGGCAGAAAAATATAGTTGATATATTAATGTAAATTACTTAATTTATTGTCATTACTTAATGTAGAAAGAAATAATGCTACATTACCTCGATTATATAAAATATATCTGCTGATCACTTTAGCAGTGGACAATGTCAGTGTCCAACTGGGGCTAACGTCTTCATGTAGAGTATGAGTGCAAGAACCGTTAAGAAACTCTCCGTCCGTACCACCGTCAACAGCTGATGAAGCATAACCTCGAGCCTCATAACTGTAATTAGTGCTTTGGGCAGCATCTTCTTTCAGAGCAATATTTCTACCTGTAAAAGGTGTCAACACTTTTCAGAGTTTGACTGTCTTAAACATATACGTCAAAGTTACAGGAATATAAACAACGATAATTCAGTGTACTTTTTATTAGAGCTGCTGTTCGATTAAAAATTTTAATCGAAATTAACTCATAATTAAAAAAATTATCGCAAATTAACGCATACTTAATCGAAAAAATACTTTATTTATTAATTGTAACATTTTTTAATTATATCAATATGTCATTTTAAAATAATAACAACCTGTTGTTATTTTTTCGCACTTACTTGGCCTAAGCAATAGAGTATTAAATCTTTGTGTGTGTGTGTGTTTGTGTGTGTGTGTATGTGTGTGTGTGTGTGTGTGTGTGACGTCTTTGACAAGCCAGACCTTGAAATGTTCGACTCATTTTAGACGCGAGCAAGTAACCATCCTTGTTTATTTGTTCTCAGTCTCACATGTGGGTCGCGACTTGTTATAAAGTGTGTCGTCAACAGGAAAGAAAGAACAGAAGATGAAAAATGAAAGCCGACCGATAACATCAAAGAGTGTCATTTTACACAATATTTTTTTATAAATATAACTGACAGGCCGATAAAAAAAAATCTTTTTTGTTGTTCACTAAAACATTGAACAAATAGTTGATAATAAGAAAGTAAATGATTGAAAGAATATAAGAATAACATTTATATACATCGACGTGCAAAGCAAAAACTTCAAAAGAAGATTAAAAGTAAATTTGTCCATCAACTCGCCGACTGTGGTTGTATTGGTGGGGAGGTGGGTAATGTTAATATTGGTTGATGACGTCACTTACCAACCACGAGTTACATTGTTTCAAAACCATGACACTTGTCAATCAAACTATAACACGTGCAGATGTTCATTAATTGCATCATTCAGGGTCATAAGTTTGAATTAAGAAATGGCAATCCTATTGTTTCAAGGTCATATAGTTGATATGATTTATGTAGACGTGAAACTCTGTGTTCGGGTTTTTTTTCTTCCTTTTTTTTTAAATCTTGTCTGATCTAGTTATAGAATTGGGTTATTTACTGATTTTTTTTATCTCATCTGCAACTCTGAAATAACACCATTTGGGTAAAAATTAACGCATTTAGGTGTTAGTGTTAAAAAATGTAATCGCATATTTTTAACGCATTAATTACGCTCTAATTGCAGTAAATCAACAGCCATATATAAAATTTAACTCAGTATCAAAATAATTATGAAAAATATTGCCACTGTCTCGGGTACAGATGTATTAGTAAGATGTTATACTATCAAAATACGATACAAAATTATGCGCAAAAAAAAAATGATGATACAAAATTTCTAGCATCTCGTTATTTTGATCTAATTATAAACGGGTTCATTATACCTCCAGCAACACACTACAGTATATAATGTAAACTAGTGAATGAAAGTTTTCTCATTTTACATCGACCGGGAAGGGAGCAGGAGTTTACGTGTCGAAGGGCTAAATAACCAAAACATCATCATATATTACAAGTGGGGCTTCAGTCGACATACCTGGGGGTGAGGGTATGTGCGAATTGCGGCAGGGTGGGTGTGGTAGATCTACTTAATAAGTGGATGGAACTTAAACTTCAAATTGTGAAATTCTGTTATTTATCGTTTTGGTGAACTTTCCGTATTTAGTTAAATTAACGCATTTTACGTGTTGCGTTAAAAATTTTAATCGCAAATTTTTTTTGACGCATTAATTGCAAATTAACGCAGTTTAATCAGCAGCCCTACTTTTTATAAATAAATCAACAAATGCACATCCGACATGTCATCAAAGTATTGTCTTACCTCCACTGATGTAAAAAGAACATAAAGACTTGAGACCAGCCCCTGTTACTGTTAGTTCTTGTATGGTTTCCTTCACATCACAGACGTAGTCCACAGTTTCACCATCCAAATCAAATATTTCTTGTCTGTCGCAGTTTATTAATGGAGTCCATTTTGTACCAAAGGTTAAGTTGAAGTTTAGTTTGAGAGCTGTTAATAAAGATATATAAAAGGAATTTCTTATATATACATATGGCCACTGTGTACTAACTCGCCGATGCCGACATTGGCCAGCAATAATTGGCCAATGTTCACAACTGCACTTCACAAAAAAGTATCCTTTTCAATTCTGTATCGAGCACAATAGTTCAGATAGTCAAACATTTTCTAAATCTATTATAACCATTTTACCATGTACGAAATATGGTGCTATCAATTTTTCAGTAATAAAAAAGACAATACATACTTGCATCTTTTAGAATAAATCTTATCCAAGTGAAAGGATAAGAAGTGTTCCATGAAATATTTAAGGACTGAATGTTTATATCAGCATTACATGTTGTATCATTGCTATCTGTTAGCCATTCTGTTGTTGTTTGCGTTGGAAATGTTACGATGGTAGCATCAGGTACACTAGCAAGATCCTCTTCAGAAGATAAATATTGATAAACGCATTTTTACAAATTGAAAATCTGATTTAAATACACTTTAATAATATCTTACATACTTTTATTTGATATATATATATATATATATATATATATATATATATATATATATATATATAATAAATATTATTTTTTTACGTACGGTACTGACATCCTAGACCAAACCATCCTCTGGAGCATTGACTTGCACAATGACCGTTAACATCACATTGGGAATTTTTTTCACAGTGGCACATGTACTGACAGTTTGAACCAAACCAACCTTTTGAACATGCAGCTAGAGAGCGGAAAAGAATAAATTTTTCTAGTTTTTAATGTTTCATCTAAATAAATATACCCTTTTTTAATAACAATTTGAAAAAAATGTCATTAATAAAAAAAAGATTTTTAAACTGAAAAAAATATATTTCTCAATACTTTAAACCTCATCGATTACAAAAAAAAAAGAAGTTTTTAATAGATTCCAGCTACATATAATTTATGAAATTTCATAAAATATAAGCACACTATAAGAAATGTGAATGTTTGTATTACAGTATTAGAATCATCAAATGTTAACAATTAAATCCCAAAAGAATTATTACAGAAGGTTTTCGAAATATCACGATATTGCAGATCATTTATTAGAACTTCTCTAATACAATGCATATGAGTATGTAAAATTAATTATAGTGTTGTATAACCTAAAATCATGATATAAAATGTAATAATTGTAAAGTCAATTGAATCAATATATTAATATAGTGAAATTATATTAAAACAGGTTCTCATTTATATAAATTAGAGTATGCTAGAAAGGTCTGGATGTTTGTGTTCATGCGCCCAACGTTTTTCGTTTTTATAAAAATCAGAAACTCTTATAAAGTCCATTACCATGTAACCAATTTATTCAGAAATTATTTTCTGCTTTTTTAGTAAGCAAGAAACACGCTGTTTTTTTATAAAATATTTTTTATAATGTAATTTTTATTTTCTACTTTTTAGTTAAAATATTTTTTTATAATTAATTTTTTTTCAATTAATACGAAGATTTAAAAACAAGCAATTAAGCCTGTTCCATTCTGGACACAGGACGTGTTAGCGCATTTTCGTGTTATGTATCAGTACGTTTGTTAGCTTTCAGTAAATATTTGTAAATTTTGGAAATGTTTATAAATTCAATTGTGTAATGCATATATCTGTAAAAAAAAAATATAAAGACGTTTCTTTATATTTGAAAAAAAATTATTGTCTCTTAAATCTAACTACAAGTGGTTTGTGGTTACTGAAATAGGACTCATAATTGAAAACATTCAAAATTATAGTCATTTAATCGTCCGAAAACTCCGTCAATTGTTGCATAGCTCTGATACTTTCAATTAAACTCAGAACACAAGCTTACTATTTCATTTGATGAGTTTCTTAATAAATCTTGGTGAAACTACGTGCTGCAGTATTTCGCACCAAATGAATGGGTTATTGAACGTACAAGGTGTATATATAATATATAAGCCCCTTAGGAGCCCTGAAGCCCGGCCCTCAGAGGTCCTATCGCAAAATGAACTTTTGATGTACACATGGCAGGCCAAGACCTACACAATGATATATACATCATGGGTCTAGGACTTATGGTTGCTGAGATATAGGGCGCTCCATTATTAATATAGCTTATATAGTAAAAAACGGTACTTTATAAGGCCCCTTTTACGGCCCTGAGAGGTCAGATCGCGAAATGAAAAAAGTCATTTCTTGGCAGGCCAAGACCTACAAAATGATATATACATCATGGGTCTAGGACTTATGGTAGTTGAGATCTAGGGTGATGACAGACAGACAGACAAAACGGGGACAATAGAGCATTTTTTTCGAAAATGCTCTAAAAATTGGTGTGAGACGGACCCAACTATATGTAGGTCTGCTAGAACATATCGGAGAGCTATGACATCACTCGTGTTCAGGCGCAGTAGAGTATTCTTTTTTCAGCCACAATAATTTTATTTACGAAAAATACTTCAGAAGCTCATCAAATCATAATGAAATAGTAAGAATATTGCATTGTCATCGGGTTCTCAGCTATATGGAAAATATCAGAGCTTTAGCTTTTCGGAAAGTTGTCTAAAATTGGTGCCGAATTCCGTTACTGTGTACTATATTTAGCACCACTAATTTCCCTTTATTTAGACAAGATTATGACCTATTCGCCATACATATTTAATTTTTTTCATTAAGAAACTCATCAAATCATAATGAAATAGTAAGAATATTGCATTGTCATCGGGTTTTGAGTTTTATTGAAAGTATCAGAGCTTTAGCTTATCGGAAAGTGGTCTAAAATTGGATTGCCAAATTCCTGGACAGACAAACAAACAATCAATCAAACAAACAAACAAACAAACAGACAAGAAATGAAGCTAAAAAAAACGTTGTAAAATAGGGAGAATTAGCAGTGTCGGATTTAGAGTTGTCAGGGACCCTATCGCTGAATGTTATATTATTCATTTATAAACGAAAAGGATGTGTATTATGTATATGACTTCAGAACAACACTTGTATGGCATACCATCAACCGATGACTTTTTATTGTAGAAACACAAAACCATATCAAATTTATTAAAAAAGTTGAAAAATGTCACCCACCAAACATTTTGAAGTTTTAGAAAAATTGACATTTGTTAATAATTTCAAGTATTGTTTCATAAACTTTTATTTGTAAAAATAAAACCTAAATTCAGTTTATCTGGTGAGTGGCAAAGAAGGATAATGTATTGCAGAACTTTTATTGTTCTTTCTGCACCAACATTGCTATGTGGAGTGAGTATTGGAGATGGGCTTTGAGACCAATGCGTTCGAAGACAGCGCAACCCCTTTGGATAATCATTAACAGCATGCAAAAGAAGTTCATATTGTTCAGCTTTGCAATGATGATCACTTAACTAGGCATACTTTCAAAATCTTTTTTTAACATTTCATAATCTTTAAGTATCTTATTTACAAATGGATAATTTATGTTAGTAGACTCAGTTGAATCACCGAGCAATGCATCACACACGTGTCTAAGAACATGATCAAGTATATGGTGCTGACAACCTGTAAAGTCTGGTGCGGACTCACCATGTTGAACAAACAGTTTCTGAAGTTTCATCACAACACCAGACTTCGACCCAGTATTAACATTTGTAGTGTCTGACACTATCATCTTTATAGCTGACCATAAGTTATATTCATCTAAAACTTTTTTGAATGGCAGATCCATTCGTAGCAGCTTTGCCATTAGGTAAAACTAAGACGGCTAGCCTCACTTCTTTTGCTTCATTTTTTAATACAACTACTTGGTGTTCTTTTTTCTTAATAATTTTTACCATCATAAGCTATTACGCAAAGTAATTATTAATGCTTCTTTTAGGTTACTAGTTTCTCTAAATACAGCTCGATAGACACCTGACTGAGAAGGAGTTGCCATTTTTATGCCGGACTTATGCAAAATTTTGCTTACTAATGCTGCTCTTCGAACTGGTAGTTTCCAAGTCTGAACTATTGAAACTGCACTAAAAGTAGGTGCTGTGATTGTTTCTTATGTGTGCTTTGATCCAAGCTTTCTGTGGATGACTGCATTGCATCAGCACCATCAGAGCTACTTTGAGAATTCTCGTTATCACTTGAATCACTGGAACTTTCAAAACTGCTTTGTTGTTGTTGTGCCTCATTAATTTTACAAACAATTTTCCGTTTTGATGGATGAATTGTACTTTGACTAGCAATTTTAGTTGTAGCATATCCCGTCTTACCTCCACTTTGAATTTGTATTTCGTAAAGTTTTTTGTCCTCAGCACATAACCATTGATCAGTTTTGTTTGTGACATCAAATAACTTATCAAAATGCTCCCGTATGTCACCCATAGGCTTTTTTAAATGAACATCATACCTTTTAATTAAAGTTTCAATCTTTCTGCTCACTGATCACAAAGACAGTATTGGGAAATTCAAAAAGCTCCATAATAGCTCTACTTCTTTCCTGAATGCTGCAGCTCTTTTCAATCTGGATTTTTCCATAGAGGCCTAGCCCATGTAGCGACCAATTATCATCCACTCTTTTGGCATTCTAGAATGTGAAAGCAATGGCTCGATCTCGATTCCAATTTTGTTTCTTTTCTTAATAGTGTTTTGAATTTTTTTTTTCAAATTACTCGCCCATTTGTCCTTCATATATAATGGAAAGTGACGATTTTTTGTAAGACATTTTTAAGAATAAAATTAAGCAAAATTAAAATAATTATTCAATCTCAAGTATAATTGAAAAATCTAACATGGAGAACAGGAAATAGAATTGTATGGGTTAACAACAGGAGTAAAAGTGAACTTCAGTAAAAAGAGCCAAATGGATTATTTGTAAACTAAAAAATGTTTTGGTGGGTGAACTTTTTCAACAAAATTGATGATTTTTTGTTGTATGTATTATTTTTATATAAAAGCTCATCAAAATCTCGCACGCCACTTGTAAAATTACAAAATTTGTTTTTCAAGTCATATACATATATAAATATATCGGGCATAGTAATCTGAAATATAATGATTTAGTAATGGCCAGGTGTGTGTATCAAGAGTTCCTGAGATACTAGGTATTTTCAGGAATGGGCAGGCTAAAGTTCATCTGGCTGCAGTACTTGGAGATATTAGATGAGTAATTTTGTCAAGTCTAAAATAATTAATTTTGTTGTTTTTAAACATTGGAGGGTGTTGTATTTAAATATTTTGTTTACATGTTCACTTAATAATTATTTCCGCCTTGCTTTCGATTTGCGGAGCTGATCCAAACTTTTTTTCCTCCGTATTACATTCCATGCCGTAAGAATTAGCGATGTTTACAAGTTTAGTGGTGATGTCTATATCGTCAGCAGAGTGCTGGTTAATATGGGTATCCCACCTACCGATCTATTTTCGTGTGGTCGTAATGAAGTGTTACCTGCTTGATCTTCTTCAGAAATAGGATAAATATATCTAGCGATTGGGGTCAACCTTGCCTTACACCTACATTCTCTTCTCCTCTGTGTTTTAGCAAATCTACCGGGAAATGGTCCACTCCAGACGCCTTTCAATTTTTAAGGCCGTGTACTGCCTCCCTCACCTCATCTTGTAGCATTGCAGGTTCGTGACTTCCCGTTTACTGTCGTACCTGAGATTGCTGGCGTCAGGGCAAAGTTTGGTGTTGCTCAATTCCTTGCAATATTTCGCCCATTCATCGAGCACACTTTCACTTTCTGTCTTCTATTTCTGACACCTTGTTTTGTCGCCGTCTGATAAGGTATTTTTTTAAACAGTTTGCTTTGCTTTCCCTCATTAAGCCTCTCGTTGGTATGCATGCTGTGTTTTTCATCGTGCTAAATCACATCGATCAACCAACATTTTCAAAAATTTTCATGAAGCTACCTATAAATGCACGCTGCTTATAAAATTTGTTTAAAATGATAAGGATTAAGATATATACGCAAATAACCTAATCGACAATTGTATGATGTGTATTCTAGATCTCTTTCTTGAGCTTACGATGTAGACTGGTGATCTATTTACTGAACCTATGCGTGTCCAAACAACGCAAATCCAGCCGACAGCTTCACGTGGAATCTTTGTGGTTATTATTTTTCGACTAATTTCTACCCTTAATCACAAAGAGCGGCGAAAATTATTAATGTGTGAGGTATTGGGTTGGGTATAAAATAACGGATACATAAAGGGGCATAATCCGGACTGAGCTCGGATAGATTTATAACCATTCTATTAATAATAATAACATTTTTTGACAACTTTTTGACATTTTATCATTATTAAAGTGATTTACTTTTATTATTATTAGTAAAATTTCGGAACATTGTATTGTATAAATAATTTTGTTTACTAGTTGTACAAATTTGACCCCAATTCTAAGTAAAATGTTCTGACCTTAGTTTTTAATAATAAAGATAAAACTTCTAAACTCATTGAAATACCGTTGACACGGTGCTGTAACTACTATCGAAAATAAAAAAAAATAATCAGTTCAATGTATCAATGATTTACCTTCTGTACACTTTGGTGGTTTACAACCTTTGTCACAGGCTCCGGTAAATTTGTCACAACTGTCATCATAGCAGTGGGTGCAAACATTGTTGCAGTTGTGACCCCAACTTCCAGGTAGACATTCTAGTCAATATATACAGAGATGTGTTCATTCATACATGACATATATGGTCAATATATACAGAGATGTGTTCATTCATACATGACATATATGTAGTAGTATTTTTGTTGAAATTTAACTTCATATATTTGGCAGTCTGTTAACACATGCGACATGGTGATGAATTTTATCGGAGAGATAAAGTGGGTGACTCAAAAAAGATTACTTTAAGAAAATGTAATTAAAATATGGACATTGATTAAATAATTAATTAACTATTACATTATATGTGAAATGTTCATTAATAGACCGATATAGAGGATATTATATATAATTGATAAATACATATCTAAGTAGGGACATATATAGATAAGTAGATGGATAGACATGGCAAATAATACGTAGATGATGGATGAATGGATAGATAGATATATGATTGATAAATATTGATTGATGATAGGATAGGTAATATAATAAATAGAGAGATAGAACTGATAAGGTAGATAGTACCACAGATTAGATAGGCTATTATACAGATAGCGCATCGCTAAATTAATAGTCCTCGGTTTTGTGTTACTATTTTTTATTCGCTATGTGTTTCCCCTATGACGCTTTCCGTTCATAAAAACATACCACAGATCTTTTACACCTGTTTTTTTTTCAAGACATAAATTATGAATGAAAAAAGCTTTCACTTGCTTTGCAAATATAATAATCAAATTTTTATATTCCATGAATGGACTAATGAGAGTAGTAATATCATTAATGGCGGCGATGAAAATATTGTTTCAAAACGAGGCTTGCGAAATCTGCATAATATCTAATCTGTGGATAGTACTGACTAAGAAAGACAATTATGACTAAGATAATACTAAGAACTCAGATAGATAATACTGACTATGGGAAATAGTACTAAGATAGATATAGAGATAGTAACTGACCTTTTGAATAATAAGGTGGATCCACTGTATCCATTGCATCCATTGGTACAATATCCAGTTGCTCTGTCACTATACATACTCGTAACAATGTCCTTTCTAAGTTTTTTTTACAGTATTCACCCCAGCGCCCTTTGTCACATTCTAGCAAAGAAACATTATTTCTCTAAGTGCACTTTTTAATAAAAACTATAGTTACTGTCATTTAATAACGAATAATCTTTTGCATTCTAAAAAGACAATTTTATTTAAAATTGACCCAAAACCATTCTTATAGTGAAATAATAACAAACAAGCTGAAAAAATACAAATCCTTATTGATTACATTTAATAATTATTTACCTGTACCGCAACCAAGGCATAAAGCACACGTCCCATTTTCTGGATGACATAAAGTGTCACAATCTTCAGGGCACGTCTGATTACAATCTAGACCCCAGGTACCTGGAACGTAACATTCTGTTTAAAAAAAACATCAATATTGATGACAACAAACGACGCTTTGAAAATTTTAAGACATTTACATATTTTAATTATTTGTGCACTAATACTAAAATAGGCGAAAATGGAAACTAGTATTTTACTATTAAATCGTTACAATAATTATTTACATTATGTAAAATATATTGTATATATTTAATCATAGATGTATAGATATGTAAGATACATAAATAGAATATTGAAGTAGAGCAGTAAATAATCAATCTATAATACCTGCAAACACCTGCACACCCCAGAAGTTGAAACGATAGTATGATACACTATCATACATCAAAACATCATTATTTCTTTTAATGCTAAGGTACTTAAATAGACCATAGTCTCATGAAAATTCTAGTTTGCATAGATCACATTTCCCAGCACCATATGTTCTCACAACTATACAGTACACACTCATACCTCCAAACACAATAAGTTCTCACAACTCTACAGTACACACTCATACCTCCAAACACAATAAGTTCTTACAGCTCTACAGTACACTCATACCTCCAAACACCATGAGTTCACACTATCAATTAAGAAGTAAGATAATCACTACCTCCAAACACCAAAAGTTCACACAATGTTAGAACTACCACGTTGTCGACTCTGTTAGTTGCTGATATTTTAATCTTACTAACAGGATCTTTCATTATCTTGTGACAGTGTAAACGTTTAAAATTTCCCGTTTATCTTGATACCACCACAGAACATTATTCTTGGCATCAAATGTTTCAAATTAAAATACTGAAGTCTACTTTGACAGCAGTCACCTGAGAATCGATGGAAAAGGCAGATGAAAAATTACAAGTACAGTTAGTCGTGCATCCAATGAAATCTGCATGGAATTTCGTTACAAATGATATATATATATATATATATATATATATATATATATATATATATATATATATATATATATATATATATATATATATAAGATTGAAGAACAAAGTTAATTAGATTAATAATATAACAGATGAGATAGATGAATACATTTGCTTTGGCCGTCCTATTTTATGCATCAAGAAAAGAGAAATGCATTATCGAACAAGTAATATTTGTTTTAACAATAAACATACTTAAAAAATAAGAAATTCCGGTTAAATGTTTTTTGTCTGTGTTTATTTCATGCTAGATCTATAAATTACCTCTGGGCTATAGCCAGACAATATTGAACCACCGGTGGTCTACACTAAGTGAAGCCAGGCAATATTGGACCACCGGTTGTCTGCACTAAGTGAAACAGACTCTATGTATGCCATTGACACCCATGGTCACAAGGGTGATAACAAAAAAATTTATGAAACCACTTGTAATCGAGGAACTTTTATGTAATTTAAGAGTATCAATTGCATTTTAAATTTTTTGAAAAAAGTTCCCCCACCTCCCCATTTTTCGGGAAGAAAAAAGTGAAAAAAAATATTTTTTTTTTTCAAAAAAGGGCATGTTTTTTTATCTTAATTCAAAAGAGTATTAATAATAACTAATCAACATTTATTAACAAATAAGATATAGAACAGTTAGTAATATGTACTGATTCAAAAATTCAATTCTTCTCGATTTGGCATGAAGTTCCGCCATCAGTTTCACAACACGTTCAGCAATTTGGTTAGATCTGGTAATGTCAATTAATGACTTCTTGACTGACCAATGGGTCTTTAAACACTTAATCGCCTTGTTGCATTTTATCTTGATGAGTGAGGTAAACTGTTCATTGAAGGACGCTTCATTGTAGTGTTGCGAATCGAACCAAGCATTTAACCCATTCGTAGCAGATGAAGTTGCAGGCAGAAGCGAAATACTGCGCCACTCTGGTATCAGAAATAATGCTATAACAGTAAATATTGCCTGTGAGTTCCATCTTGCCTGGTGTAAATTTTGTAATTTATTCCAGCTGATGCGGAAAAGTCAACGTGGGTTCTCGCCTGTGCCTTTAACATCTTTTGTCACAAGAAGCGATAATCAGCTTGAAAAGTGACATAGTTTTGTGTTAATTTGCCCAGAAAGGAATTGTTGAGTTCTTGTTTGCTCATTGGCTTTGAATAAGAAAATTCATGACATGTTTCAGAAGAAGGTCGAGTACATGGTGCTAAAAGTCAATATATCATATATTCTGAAAGACCATTGCTCCAAGACATCATCCTGTATGAGCTCTACGATCCAGTACTAATGGTCAGTATTTCTGCGGTCGTGTTGCAAATTAACATACAAATATTTTCTTAAGCATCATATTCATCTATTAGCTGATGCTGGTTCATTGTGAATGGCCGCGGCAGAACCACTCTCACATTTGAGAATACCGAGTACGATTTCGGTTGTCACCTTTTCAGCAAACTTACTTGATTCTCTTCCCCTTGCCTCTGTCTACCATCAAATGATACAATATGGATCTTTGCTTTGAAGTTTTGAACAATTTTAGTTTTCATTTTCCAAGTCCTTCAAAGAGTACTCGTTTCCATTTACACCCGCCTGACTTGGAACCGGTACATCCACTGACCCTGTTTGGCATTCATGCAACTGGTTACAAGAACGTCATGTGCTTTATGTGTGCAAAATGTTTTGCAGTACTAATGAAACCCTGCGGTTCGTACTTGCTCTTTGGTATTTCGGTTTGCAGGCTCAGAAGATGACGTTTAAGAAATGATTGGCGACTCAGGAGGTGAAGAAAACAGGAGGTTTCAGAATCAGCGAAGATTTTGATACAGTTGTATCGTTTTGTGTAGGTTTTGTGACAGTCGTGTGTGTTTGTGTGGTTTATGAGACAGTTATGTTTATTTCATGTAGGTTTTGAGACAGTTCTAGCATATGTATTTGCTTTGCAGGTTGTGAGACAGTGGTATGTGTTTTTGTAGGTTTTCGCCGTTTGAGAGAAGCTAGCTTGAGATTGAGTTTTTGATAGTCAAGTTCATTTTCATGGTGGATTGATTCCCATGGGGCTTGTCTGACAATAACCAATCTTTTCTCCTCATTGTTCACCTTACTTTCTGGTAGAGCTCTTTATCCTATGTGCGTTTCCATTCTCCATTAACGTTGGTGACAGCCCATCTCAACTCTTTGAGAAAGTGTATCAGATGGTTACCTTTAACTTTGTCCATATAAATCCAATCAGACCACTGAGTTTCATTCTGATTAATTATTGCTGGGATAATAGTGGAAAAGTCTAGAATTTCCCTCCAGAGCAATTCTTTATCATTAATCATAATTTTGATTCGATCCAGTCTCCGTTCTAGAAAACTTGAACAGAAAAGTGAAGTTTCCAAGAATTTGACGGTTTGTCGGCATCCATGTGAGATTGATTGGCTTTTCAACAGATAGAATTCATGGATACCTCTTCTGCTTAAAGATGAGGAAAGATGAGTATGGTAATCACCTTGTTTATAAACAAATGGAAACAGACGACTGAAATGTGCTTAAAAAGCGGTCTACTTGAAAATTCCATATATAATAATTCAGCGTAGAGGAAATCAAAAACCGAAAGCGTCAAACTCGCGATACCGAGAAAACCAAATTAAAAAAAGGTGGGGAACTTTTTTTTATAATTTTAAAAAATCAAATCATCTTGTTACTGTCATCAAGGGGTTTCAGTTTTTTTACAATTGTTCCATGTTCCATCGGAAGAAACGCAATGTACAAAGGTGTTCCATCATTTCAGTTTGTATTACGAAAAAAATGAACTAAAAACTTCTGTCTGTTTATCGATGAATGTTGTCTCAATGGATTTGGACATTTTCAGATGTCTTTTTGTACAGTCCTGGAAGGTTTTAAGCTTTCACAAAATTTATTTAGACTGTTTACTCCCATGTGTAGAGACATTGATGCAGCAACAACTTCTTTATTAATGGTAAGGTTTTGTTTTGGCATTATACCTGTAGTAGCTAAGCTCTCTTTCTGTGAAGTGTAACAGAGTTAAAATATTTGCATTCTTTGCAAGTTACTTCAATATTTTGGCAAATCCTTTACTCTTTGTGTCTGACACACGTGCGTCTATCTTGCCAAAACATTCCGGGCAAGCCAGTAGCGAAATAAAGAGAATTAAAATACCCAATGTCAATAATGGTTCTTTCGAGGAATCACAAGGTGTTGCATCGAAAACTTGCTCACTTAGTGTTAGTAATTTGTAGCAAAACTGCACTCACCAGGGTCTGTAATAACAGATGAACAGGGTAAGTCAATATCATTATTGACAACAACAGCACTACTAATACTAGTATTGGGACTAGAGAGATAATCAATGCGTTGTTGGTGACAGTTTCATTTGCTGAAGATTTTTTCAAATACGAACGGCAATAGCTTTGGCAATATTTTTGTATTTGTAAATATTTTGAAGCGACCATTATTAAAAACAATAAAATAGCACAGTACCAATTGGTAAAACAAGAGCAGCAGATCGTAAACAGGATCGTTATTTGATGTAAAAGCGTCTCTTCGGAGCGGAAACAAAGAGTTATAGTTAATGCTAAAAATAGCTGACCAATAATAATTTTATTAGGTGGTTCTTCGGCTTGGAAGTAGCTAATGAAATTTTTGTCTTTATGTTACTATTTATAATGGGAAAGCCCGAAATATAAATAGCAATTAGGTCATAACATAGAAATTGTGATTCAGAAAAACCTAGACCCTTTTACAACTTCAAACATTTAAAGTGAATCCTTAATTTTCATTGGTTAGTCTAATACCCATGACCTTGACAAGAAAAAGAAAGCTTTACAGTGATGTATAATACATAGAGATAACTAATTAGTTGCTAAGCCTTACGATACCAAAAATGAATGATTTAGCAAATTGTTAGTAAAATTTGTCAACACACATCCTTACTAAAAAATGATTAAAAATAAAAATAATCACTGATGTCTTATAAAAATATGGTTTTTATGTGTCAAAATGGATAAATAACTAAAATTAGTTCAACGAAAATTCGTTAGAGACTTCATTTTGACCTTAGGCTAAAGCTATTTTAAGCCGTACTTAGCCTCAAAACAGGAAGAAATATTAATAACAGTTATATTTACCCTTTATTGTCTACATTGTTATCTAGAAACATAATCTGAAAGACAGACTTAAATTTCTAAGAAATAGGAACATAAATAACAAAGTTTTGACTAAGAAACAGGAA
The DNA here is from genome assembly GCA_021962125.1 of Bulinus truncatus. Classification (NCBI taxonomy): domain Eukaryota; kingdom Metazoa; phylum Mollusca; class Gastropoda; family Planorbidae; genus Bulinus; species Bulinus truncatus. The sequence goes on from JAGDYQ010000006.1 coordinate 11,174,403, forward strand.
GCTAATTGTGTGTTAGTCTCTTTCTGTACTACAGAGTTCTCTCATATAAAAGAAATATTAATTATCACAGCTAGCATTAACACTCTATCAATGTGTATCATATATAATTATGCCAATATGCTATTTTTAGGTCATGATAAGGACTTTTTAAGCCAGACTAGCCTAACCCACAAAACAGAAATTTGCTTTTTAAAACATTAATTCTGGAACACGATGATGTAATAAGCAGCAAAATGAGGTTGAGGTCCAAAAGTGAAGAGTGAATTTAAGCCGCAAAATGTGGATACGTGATAGGGAAAGAGTCAAGTCATCTGCTCTAACTTCTTGAAAATAATAATTTAATAAACTGATTAAGATTTTGCTCATAACTGATTATAATTCATTATAAAAATTTAATCAAGACAAAAAATTGCTATTCCAAAAGATTTCTTGTGTTCCACTTCTTGCTGTCTAGCTCTCTGTCTTTCATCTTTCTGTTTCTTTTGTAACGCTCGTCTTTTCTCAAATTCAGCTGACAACAAATCATACAAAATATAAACTGATCAAGCTTTCTCCTATCAACAACTAAGTATTAAAACTCACTTCTGGTGTTCCAGTTTAAATTAATAAAACTTACGATGGAAATGTCTTAGAGTCTCTTTGCTGAGTACAGGTGGTAATAATTTCAACTCCACAACATGAAACTCACATGTCAAGGAATATGATTCAGATATCGTGACGTTTACGAATATCCTGTTAAAAAAAAATTCAATCTCGCATTTGAGCTAAAAAAAAAAATCAAATTATACGTGTAACATATAAATCCAATTCAACAAAGACGGCGTACACTCTGTCTATAAAGATTCTCTCAATGGCTACTATAGTGGCTTTGATTGCTTCTGTAGCCCATTTTCCAATGATCCATATTCTAATTAAACACTGGGCATTCAAAGAATTCAAGTAAATATGTTGGCCTGTGGAGGCTAAGAGTGAGAAAAAAAAAAAAAAAAAGACAAGAACAGCTTTTAATTTCTATTTACATTATTTCTATGAAATTTATAATTTCATACATTTATTTCAAAAAAGAAACTAAAAACTTACCTTGTATTAAAAAGTAGAAAATATCTTTGGAGTATTTGCTATTGCTGCTGTGTTGGTTAAGAGAGTCACTGTATCTTCAGCAATTCCAATTCATTCGCAGCTTCTTCTGGTAGGAAACAGCTGCTCATCATCATTTGAAGGCAATGAAACAGTGTCTGCCGCGGAGCTCTCTTTGTGTCTATTGCTACTGCTGATGCAGACAGGCATTCTGTTTTAGCCAAGGACTCGTCAGACAATGTGTGCTGTTCTTCGTTTTCAAAGGCATCCAGATAATGGATGCTGGGTAATGTGAAAAAACAGAGTACACACATTTAAAATTGTTTAACACTTTCAGAAATAAAAAAACTGTGTGCAAAATACATTTTAAAAGAAAGAAAACAAGATTCAATAAAAAAATAACCACCAGTTTATATTTTTATTTCAAATGTAACTCACTTTAGACTGATCCTTTACAGGGTTTATTTCTCCTGTACTTTGATAATTTCACTATTGAGCTGGGAAATCTCAGATTCTTCTTTTTATATGACTATGACAAGGAACTTTGACATGTTTTTCTCTTTCCTTTAAAGAAATTTCAGTTTTATAAAAAATTCACAAGAACTGTTATTTAATGAATAACTAAATAAAATTATAAGACATATATTAGCCAGTTACCTGTAGTAAAGTTTTGGCCATTTCAATAAAACAAATTTCATAATCTTCAGCAGTTAATAAAGAGAATCCAGTGCTGCCTTTTCTCATCAATCTCTTCTTGAATTTGATCGTTTGGAAGCCACAAGAATTTTCATATAGTTTGTAATGTCACCATCTGTCAAGCTAAATAAAAAAAAATTCAACAGTAAAAAAAAAAAAAAAATAATCCTAGTTTTCATAATCACTTAAAAAATTTAGAAATATTTATATCTTTTTATTAAGATTAATAAACTGAACATTTCAATTTCCACTCTTCAAATATAGGATATTAGACAATGGAATAGACTCCATGCTTTTTCTAAATGAACTTAAACTTAAAGTTAGTTAAATTGATACAAAATCATTCTCTTTAATAAGCCAAAGTACTGAAATATATATAAATACCATTAATATTATGGGGTACACCAAGAAACGATCTTTCCATTCAGATTAGGTGAGATATAAACACTGCCTTTGCTCTTTGCACATTTAACCTCATCTCTATTACATCACCTACTTTGTACTCTGGAACCTCAATGCATAACACTGCAGAAATAACCAAATAGAGTGACTAAAATATGGAAAATAGGTCTGAAGAAATGTCAATTAAGTGTATTTTAAAAAAAAACTTATATTACATTGACATATAAGTTGGTGTGCTTGAGACATTATTTTTATTTTATATAAAAGCAGAAGAACACAAGATTAAAAATACTTTAAAAACAATTAACATAAAAGCACTTTACTTCTGAATTGAAGATTAGGTAATATAAATAAATGCATACCTTTTTAATTCACTTGCAGATATTTTATGAGGCAAACTGGGCACTTGTTATGCCCAGCAGAATCAGTTTCATTTAAATGATGTAATATGCATGACCAGCAGTAAGTGTGGCCACACTTGGTAATTTTTCCTACAAATAAGAAAAAAGGTGCAATTAAACAAAAGAAAAAATCTTGAAAAATGATATATATTTATCATTAAAAACTTTTTGTCAGTTTAAAGAGGCTTAAAAAAGTGTTAGCTGTAAAATTTTATTAGTGTTATTATTACATTGATAACTGGATTTCATAAAATATTGCAGTGAAATAGATAACTTTAATTATGTGAATGTATTTAAATTTTACATATTAAACAGAGTTTAAAAATCACACTCTGTGTAACTTTTGTATGTTGCACAAAGCACAGTCTAGCGTACCTGCAAAAGGGACCTGTAAACATATGGGGCAAGTTACAGTCTCAGTGGAAAAAGTTCTCACTAGCTCTACTTTATCCCAATTAACAAGTGCATCAGGATCTATTGCTTGTTCAGTGTACTCGCCGTCATGCGGACTACAAACTGACAGCTACATGAAGGGTGTAAGAAAAAACACTTTAGCAGTATGTCAATAGGTTTAAAAATGAAGAGCAAAAAAGTTTTTTTAAACAATTGAAAAGGTTTGTTTTTAAAAATCATTGAGCCGAGAAAAAATGCTTTATACCTTAAAAAATACTCAAATATAACTTTAAAATACCACTTAAAATCAACTTACAATGAAATAATACCATACATATTACACAATGAGATACCTGACAAAGTTTAACCGTATTAAATCTACAAGTCCATATGAATATGTACCAGCCTGTTTATTTCAGAATTGTATTTTCGACCCATGTGAATTTTTTTTTTGGACTAATGTTCGTTAAGTAAAAAAAAATCTATCTGACCAATGTAAGATTTATGTAAATACTGGAATTTTGAAATTTTTTTATAGCATATACCAGGGGCCAATGAGTGCTGCATGCAAGTTCTTCAAATATTTTAGAAATATGTAAGTACACAAGCAAAATAAATATTTTTGAGTACTGAGTGATATATGATATAAAATACCTTGCTTGCAAAAACTGTTCCTTGCTGTACCGGATAACAGGTGTCCTTCTATAATACCCTTGACCACGCCCGCCAGATCGCCCAGAGCCAGCTCTCCACCCTCCATAATTACCATTTTGTGAATTGAAATGTATGAAGAATTTCAACAGGTGATTTGCGTGCCCTTTCGGGAAGAGGTATTTCTCATCAAAGACATCACCGGCCTCTGTTATCTTTAAAAAACAAGAACATGAATTTCAATTATTTCTTTCAAAGAAAACAAGCATGCTTATTTAAATTCATAAATTAGATTTTATTCATCAAAGTTCTCTAAACTTGGAATTTTGGTTCCATACTTTGTTGTATAAATAACATAACATAATTTTGTTTAACCATGTAACATTTTTTGAGGTCTTTTGTTCATCTCATTCACATGCAGTTAATTATGTAAAGTAAGAATGTAAATCATAGTCATGCTTTCAAGAACTTTACACAAAAATACTAACATAGCTGTGAATTTTGTTTTCTAGTAAAAAAAGAGTGCGCTTTAAATTTTAATTAAAAAAAAATGAAATGGAAGGAATTATAAATATAAAATGTAAAACAGTGGTTCTCAAAAGTTCATTAATCTGCAGAGTAAAGGAGAAATGTTATACAAAATATATACCAATAAGCAGTACCTTTATCTTTCTCTTTAAGATTTATCTTAAAGTGTGGAGTGCAAATAAGTTTTTATGGTGGGTTGCCAAGCCTAAACTATTGTCATAGTAAAAGTTTTAGAAACACTACAGTAAATGCATTCAGTCATTTTACACATTTTAATAATTTATATGATGTTATGCTTGTTTTTATCATTATATCAAATATTATATTGCATAAGTTTAAATAGTATTTAAGATTTGGCCATACAATCTACTTCAAAAATCTAAAAACCTTTTTAAAATAAAAAAAAAAGTCAAGTACATATGATATCCATTAAAATAAAATTAGTTTTAAACTTCTATTTACCTCTTCACCCTATATCATTATTATAGTCTCTTTGTCTAGACCTGTATATAAAGGCTCTATAAGCCCTTTGAGCGGGCGCAGAAGCTTTATTGGCAATTCTTGAGGCCTACATTTTCATTAGGCTCTCTTTTCTCTAGTAGCCCATTTTTATTAGATACATAATCTGAAAAAGGAAAGTGAAAAGATAACAAAAAAATCAATAAAACATCAAATGTATGTAAACAATATTGAAATTTTTAAAAAACAAGTTAAATAGATGACCTTTTATGTGAAGGTATAATCAATAGAGAAATTCCTTTAAAATGTATACACCTTTTTAAAAGAAAAAAAAACATTTGAAAATATTTTTTCTTAGCTCTGCCTATTTTTTTTTTATGTAGTAAAAGTTAAATATTCTTATGAATATATTAAAAATTATTACAATAACCTAAATCAAGCACAAATTACAGCGGATTAACATTAGTTGTTAGAAATGTACATATCAACATTAAGCAATAGCAAAACAAATATAATTACTTTAATAAGGTTGTTTTTTTTAAAGTATTATCAAATTTTAGAAATGTTATATTCCCTATCCTTTAAATAAAAACAGCAAATTTTTTAAATCAAAGTTTGAAACAGTGGTCTTCAAAAAGAATATGTTTTTACATTTTTTAACAGTGCAATGATTCTGATTTCATTCCTAATTTGAACAAATTATCCTATTACATGTATTAGCAAGTCTGTAACAGAGATATTTCATAAAATAAAAAATAACACTTTACTAGCAACGCCTTCCATGATACTTTCCTTATTCCCTGTATTAAGGAATTAAATATGCCTATGGGGTTAGAATAAAACAGTGTGAACATATTTATATGAATGTTTCGTTTAATTAAATATCTGTTACGCTGTTATTTTTTGTTGCCAGATTTCATGAAATTAGATACAGTTGTATTTTAACAAAAATTGAGTAACTAAACTAACACTTTAAGTTCTAACTCGCTGCAAGGTCAAAGGAAAACAACTTTACTATTAGTCTATTACTTTCATTAATTTGGCACTTGCCACTTGGCAGTGTAATTTTTAACTACTGTAGTGCACTAATTGTTTGAATCTGAGGGAAAGTCAGACTCATCATCTGAGTTCATCTGCGTCTTGTCATTATGGCTCATTGGATGATGGATGTATTGCTTAGGTTCAAATCTTCATGGTTATGATGTGTATTGAAATGGGTAATTAATTGGGAAAAAACAAATAACAAGATTAAATTGAATTGAGATTTGAGAACAATAATTTCTCTGTATTTCTGTACTTTACAAGTTTAATTAAATAAAATTTAATGAATTCAATTGGCATTTGACAAAGCCATTATTCAATCCTAAAGAAGTAAGAATAAGATGTTGATAACTAACTAATGACTATTAGTTTTTAACAGTGTTAAGTTACTTCAAGTCCACAGCCAAATGTACACATTCGAGTGATGCCACACAATCACAGCTGAGCGCCGCGGCTACGTCTATACCTTCGTTTAAACCAAAGAACGCAGATCATAAGCATAGCGAGAATCGCGAATGGCTTGGTGACATAGAGATCAACAAAGACCTTTAAATTTATACTTGACCGCTAACGTAATGCAATTTTTACTCAAAAATGATACGCATTTTTAACAATTGAGTGAACGATAATATAAATCGAAATATGAATTAAAATTACGGTAAATTTTTTAAAGCATATCCCTTGTTTAAATAGAATTATAATAACCTTTATTATAAAATAGAATTAAAAAAATAAAAAAATTGGAAGGAATTCCTTTTAATGGAGACGTTACGTTAGGGTTAGATTACCAACTCAGTGACTTGTTATATTAATTAGTGTTAGAGAATTAGTGTTTCTTCACAGGAAATTTCAGAATGGAAAAATATTCTATCTTTCATTTTACAATCTTTAACATTCATATTTGAACTATTTTTTTCAACAGGAAATCTCGTTGGTGATGCATTTTAATTTAATAACAAAGAGACATCTTTTCCATCTCTCAGAGAAATCGAAATAACCCAAATGTTGAATTTATCAAAGCCATTTCTTCTGTTATTTATTTTGTTATGAAGGTGGCGGCTGGTGACCAGGCGCTTGGGCAGTATAGTTGCTTATTATTTCTGTTACAAGCGTCATTGGTGATTCTTGGTTAATATGACGTTACGAATAATAATTACTGTCCCGCACTATCATGTATGGGATTGGACGATTGGCCACTATTAATGGTGCTGACTCTAGCCTCTGGGTAATGTTCAAAACATTAAACAAGCTCAACGCTCGAAACAATCGATTAATGTACCTTGATCGTGTGGAATTCTGGAAAGAGAATTACTTTTATTTCAGATTATGATCCGGTGAGTCACAAAATCTGGCAAATTCCAAAACCGGTATATTCCGGATTCTGATACATATGAAATCCGGCGGAGCCCCGGATTTCACCGGATAGTGCAAAATCCGGCGGAACCGTATTCAGCCACCACCTACTGATAACTACAATTACATTTTTTTAAAGTATATGATAAATAATGATCATGATGGGACGATTTCATAGAACAACATTAAAAAAAAAAAAAAAAAAAAGAAATATTGCCTATTTTTTATGTATTCAGAAGCTAAAGATTTTCAGCCTAATTTTCAATTCCAAATGGATTCATGACATCATTTGTATACAGTACATGTACATCATTTGGTAGCATATTGTTGAAATGTGCGATGTCACCTGTGCACATTGTGGTGCACTAGCATCATTACATCCTCTAGTTTAATAAAGTACACTTGCAATAAGTGTAAGCTAAAAAAATAATCTATTTCCAATATAATTGTAAAAACACTGCTTTGAGAGTGGGAATTAAATGTGGTTAGATTAAGAAACAGGAGCCTGGGGGTTTGAATTCCACATGCAAAAAAGCGAGCGAAAGTTTCTAAATTTTGTTCAAATAAAAAAGCTTTCTATATAATTACATTGACCTAAATCAAGATATCTAAGTGAAGCAACATTCTATCTCTGAAGAATCCATAAACAAAAGCGCAACATATGCAATAAAAGAACTTTATTTTAAAAATGTACTTATTCTCTTAGTAGCCTACCTAAGCCTAAGTAATGATACATATAATCATATATAAGATAGTAAAGTAAAAGTTCCCTTAGCCCTAAGCAGACCCCATCGGGGCAGATGAAGTGTAGAATTATCTGTTTCTATAACCTCTGCATATAAAGGGATTGTGTGGTTAGCACAACGCCCAGCCGCCTTTACTTCCCCAACTTAAAGTCAGGTACCCATTTAAAGCTGGGTGAACTTGTGGGACGACTTTGCACCAAATTCACCTGGAAAATATAAGATAGGCATCCCAGTTAAAAGAAAACCAGCTTACAACTCAGGGTATGATCATTTGCAAGTTTATGTAGTATATGGCAAAAAATATGATTTCCGGAGTGAGATTTTAGTGATATCCAAGTTCCTAATCTATGGCATAGATTATGCAATGGCACCAATGGTTTTGCATTAATTTAGATAGACATCACAGTCAATTAAAGCTATTCTAGTGGGCAACTACCAATTACAAAATTATATAAGAACAAAAAATATCAATTTAGGATGGGACACTGATGAGTTTCATATATTTTATTCTAAGTTTCAGACTAGTAGTATTAAGCTGACATTGCCAAGTAGCACTATCACGTCTCATTATTGAATGCATAATAATATGTATGCAATCAATTGTCTATTAATCTCACCGCTTTTCTTGTCACAGATGACACCATTGTTCTTATGCTGAACTGGTGACTGGCGAGATGGAAGTTTTTTCTCCATTGCACCACACCCTTCTTCTAACATCAGCACTAGATTCAATCTTTTAGAAACAATCAATCCAGTCTGCTGAGCAGAAATAGCTTTACTTCCCGTTGAGACACCATTTTAGATTGCCATGTTGTACCAAACAAGTAAAAAATGTATAAAGTTCACAAATCGTGTAAGAATATTCAATAATAATTATAGTTTGGTGAAAAGAAGGTAAAAGAAGGATGGTACCTAGGTACCAAAAAAGCGCTCTTTAGAACGCTACTACTCAAAGCGATCAACGACCGCCCTAGTCCAAAATGGCGTGACGGTAGAACAGTAAGATCCCGGATGTTGTTAGAAATAAGATGGATGCCAGGATACCGATAGTTTCGAACAAGTTGAAATAATATCTGAACATTTTTGACTATCTTTCCTAGTTGGATTGCATTAGATATTGAGACAAAACTTTGCACCATTTACGCCACACCAATATTCCCTTTGCTCTATGTCCATGAAGAAGAAATAGTAATTGCCCGATCTGAGCCGCTATCCGCTTACGCCCATACAAAGGCCAAGCAACTCGTGACTTCTTCAACAAACACAACATCAATCTAGTATAAACTTTAAATACTACATCCATACACTTGTTCTGGGTTTTCAGTAAAATTTGATGATCCATTGTGGCCCATGATCTGAGCCATTTTATAGACCTTTTGCAAGGGCGCTTTCAGGCTTTAGGGGATACTAGACTTAGGTGTCTGTGGGGACCATGTATTCTCCGTAATTAACACATAGTCATCATTTCAATCGTGGGAAATTTCGTAACTTTAGTACTTATTTTATCTTCACAAATATGGTTACTATATGATGTAAGCTTTAGCTTATCATGGTTTTAGATCTTCGGAATGAGGAAGGGTCCACTGCAGGACCTAGCAAAAGAATCATTATTATATACTAGTAAGTATAAGAACAGCTCTACTGCTAGCACCAGCGCCCGGCACTTTTTATAATACCCCCCATAATTTTTTTCTTTTAAATTGCCTAATAGTGAAATGGAACCTTTTATCCTCGTGTGTTTCATGATAATTTCAGTCAAACACACAAAACATTTTTAAATGTAACGTCTTAGTTTCGGTGATTTTTCGTTAATAAGGGTAGGCAATCCACGGCGGCTGTTGTTACTTCCTGTAAAATCTAAGTATTGTATGAATCATCTTCTGAGATTACATATTTACTTTTTGAACACAAAAGGCCAATAAAGCAAATTATTTCAAATATAATCCCTGAATTTCTCTTTCAACGGCAGTACCTGTTTTTTGAGTCGCAATGACTGAAGCTCGGCAGGTAAGGCTGTTCTATAATTTAACGAGGAAATAAAAACACTGTTTCTATCTTCGAACTTCTAACAACTATCCTGTATTAAGTCAACACATTTTTTACAGTGGTTAACATAAAATCATGAAAAGTCTTTAAACAAGCTTCAGATAACTAAATCTGATCATGTAACTTGATTTTTGATATTTAATTAAATGAAATGTATACTGTAGCTTCTTAATTGTTCATTTAAAAAGACAGTCTGTGCAACACTATTATAAGCTCGATTTGTGAATTTAGGTGAATCCTAGGTACTGAAAAAATTATATAACATATACCAGGGATAATGTGTACATGTAGCTCTTCTAATATTGTTGAGATATTTAAGTACACAAGCGAAATAAATATTTTTAATTACTAAGTGAATATGATATAAAATGGCAGCTTTTTAAAGCTTGTTCCTTGCTGTACAGAGTAACAGGGTCCTCTTAAAATACACTTGACCACGCCATTAAAGTCTAATTTGCTGTTGCATAACAAATCTTGGCGCCTATGAGTCTGAGCCTTGGGCTGAGGCAGAGGCTTCTTGATGACATCCTGTAAGCTTGTAGCTAGAATATTTTTTGTTAAGTATGAATAATGTCAGTTTCACTATTTGCAATGATTAGCCAATATATTCTCAATATCTTCAATCAACATTCATTTATGGTGAGTACCCCTGTGAGCACTAGAAATATATATATATATATATATAAGTACACCATTGCCATTTCACTATTTGCAATGATTAGCAAATTTATTTTCAATATCTTCCAATCAACATTCATTTATGGTGAGTACCTCTGTGAGCACTAGAAATATATATATCTGTACATTTACCAGTGCCATTTTTAGTGACTCTTCATAAAAAAATGAAAATCCTTAATCAGATTGTAGAACCTGACCTTGCAAATATTTATGTTTGGCTGTACAGTTTACAAATTGGTGTTGTTGACCAAATAATAATTTATGTCTTATTGATAATTCTTCAATTCTTACTTTGCTAAAACCTTTGGCCAAGCAGATTTCCTTCAAACTAATGCAACTAATGCTTTTATCATGTTCAGTTTCTGTACAATAGTTTGTTGGTGTTTGCTTGTGGGTTAAATAATTTATGTATACAGCTGTACCATACCAATAGATGCATGCAGATGGAAGTGCTAGATAAATTTCTATTGTAACATAATCTATGCCAATGTTTTTAAGCTGTGTTCGATATGTTGCGATAGACAAAACATTTAAATCATATAGGTAAAGTTATTATAATCTTGTAATGCTTGGCCTTTTTGATTTTCGAAAAGTTTTAAGCATAAATCTTCTAAAGCTTGCTAAATTCTCTAAAGCACACAACAATTTTTTCTCATATATTTAAAATTTATCCATACCTTCCTATCATAAATCTTACTTATTTTGTACGCTATTTAATTCTCATGCATTATTAAAACCATAATACACTCTTTTCCTACCTCACCATTTTCCTCATTGGGACCCGACATTTTTTTAGCTCACTCTCATGAACCACCCTGCTGATTACAACTAGATTCATGACAAGTATTTTAAATAACCTTAACATTTATCTTTACAATGATATGCATTTTATATTATAGATAATTGACATATTATAAGCAAATTGTATTAACGCCCAACAGACGGCATACAATAATATGTGACTCTGGTGATCCATGAAGTCAAACCATGAAAAATAATATTTTTTTTATATTTTTTTATTACAAATATAATATTTTATAAAAATGCTTTCTAAATACTTTTTTACTAAAAAATAATTATTTATTTTTTATTTAGCTAATTTCTCGTAAATAAAAAAACGCTATCAGGTGACCTGGCAAACGCCATTTTGATTTGTTTACGTTTAATGTTAATTTCGACTACACTAAAATGGACTCAGATTCAGTTATATTGAAGAAAATGAACTTGATTCTAGTGATGAAGATGAAACTTGGGAACTTATTACATCTTCGGATGACTCTGATGCTGAAAATATTAGTATTAATTCAAGTTTCAACACTCCTAACTCAGATGTGTAAGTATTGAACCAACATGCTTTGAGTTTGTTTGACTATGATCGCAAAGCTGTTTGTTATTTATTCATTTATTTTTTCTTTAGAACTTATTATGTAGAACGGTTATAAAATAAAGAAAAAATCTAAACATTTATATTCTATTATATAAAGGTTTATATATAAATATTAATTTATTTAGTACTCTGCTGCTTGCAGTACTGTTTTATTTTTGTATTATTGCCAATCAATGATGTGTAAACACAAAACTTTTGTCAAAAGACTAAATTTTATATAATAATTACAAATCTGTATTGATAATTTTTTTTATCATGATAAAATAATTAATTGTAGCTCTATAATAGCTGAAGTATTTTTTTAATTGATGCTTTTCTTTACACATTTATTTTTATCCCACAGATCATATGGTTATGTTACAAATGACACATATCCAGAACCACCAAAGAATTTTCTACCTGAGAGGGATCCAGGCATTCAACTCGAAGGAGCTAAAACTAGGAAGACAAAGGAGGAAATTCTGCAGTGCAGTGGCATTTTTAACTGTTTTTTGGACTTAGTTATTCATATTTGTGACTGTACAAATAGCTATGCCAGACAATATGGACCTACAAAACCTAGTGTTTACCAAGGCTGGTTTTGACCTTACACCAGATGAATTCTATAGATTCTGTGGACTTATTATGTATGCTGGACTTGTTCAAGCACCGAGCGATGACCGCTTTGGTCTACTAAATCTTTATATAATGGACTTTGGGCCAGAGCTTTTATGTCTCGTGATAGATTTAAATCTATAATGAGCTTTCTAAAGGTATCTAATCCTCAAACTGAAGACAAATCCAACAAGTTATGTAAAGTATATTTTTTATTTAACTTTATTAAGACCAAATGTATAAAATTGTTTCAGCCTTACCAACATATATCAATAGATGAAAGAATGATTAGAAACAAAGGTAGATATAGTTTTAGGCAGTACATTAGGGATAAGCCGACTAAGTGGGGAATGAAGTTATGGGTATTAGCTGATTCTCTTTCTGGGTATACTTATGATTTTCATTTATATTTAGGTAAACAGGATAATGGGCCTTTTGGGTTGGCATATGGAATTGGTTATGAAATTAATTAAATCTTTGGCTAAACAGGGTTATAGATTATTTGTCGATGAATTTTTTATACTGGTGTACAGTTGTTTAAAGATCTATGGGATTTAGGGGTAGGAGCATGTGGAACTATTCTTAGGACAAGGAAAGGTTTTCCCAATCTTTAAAAAATATAAAAAGACTTTGAAAAAAAAATCTAAAAGAGGGGATATGAGATGGGTTAGAGAGGGACAGCTATTGACAGTACAGTGGCGGGACAATAAAACTGTTTCGGTTATGTCCACTATGCATATTGCAAATGGATTTGGACCAGTTAAACGACGGACTAAAGTAAATGGAAAATTTGAGGAACTTACAGTTGACCAACCAGCCGTAATCCAGGATTATAATAGATATATGGGGGTGTAGATAAGAGTGACCAGTTGATTAATAAATGTCTAATGTTCTAGAAAAACTAATAAATATTGGAAAACAATTTTTTTCATTTACTAGATATAGCTAGGGTTAACTCTTATATTTTGTTCCAGGATTTAGAAATAAACACAAAGACATTGTAGAATTTAAAAGAGCAGCTAGATATGGGCAGTTAAATTTCTAAGAAATTTCACAGAAGAATTAATTCGGGAATTGGGAAATATTGATCCGTTTGATGCTGTACCTATTGCATCACGACCACCAGTATTTTTAAGCATGCCATGAATCCAGAATTTATGGATAAACGTGGAAACTGTAGATTGTGCTACAGTACTGAAAAAGTAGTAAGAAAAACAAGTGTAAAGTGTAGGGTATGTGAGGTTTGCTTGTGTTTTCAAAAAAAGATAGAAATTGTCTCTCTCTCGTTATCATAAGCATAATAGTTACAGTAATCTTGTAAAATATTTTTAGCAAGTTATAAAACCATACTGAAATTGAGCTTTGTTGTTATCAATAGACATTAGAATGTTAGTTTTTATAACTTAGATTTATTATCTTTTTGAATTTTCTTGTTGCAAGGTCAATGTTGATCCAAGCATTTTTTTGGTCCTTTTTCTGTTAAAACACATCATTTTTAGAAATTTTTAAATATCTTTTGTTTCTGAATATAATGTCTTCAAATATCCTACACACAGAGAATTGAATGTAGTTTAATAAAATGTAACTTTTATTGAAATGAATCATAATGATTTTTTTTTTCTTTTTTGTGCTTGTGGATTGTTTGATTTATTTTGTTTTTATTTTTTCATCTAAACTATTTAAAAATTATAAAAAGCTTGCATAATAATATCACTCTTAAACATACATTGTTAAAAGCCCTTTCATTTTGCTACAAATTGATATAAACTATAATCACATAACTTTTAAAATAAATAAGTTATTATAATTTAATTGAAAGATATCACAGCGAACTGAAAATGTTCAAAAAACGTACAGTCTGTTGAGAGTTAAGGTTGATAGGATTTGATCTGTTATGGTTGAATTTAAAAATAAGATGCGAGTCTGAAAAATCTGACTTTCATAAATTATAATAAATAAACTGATTATAGTAACTTACAAATTTCTATAAATTTCTTTAATAATTATAGATAAAAAAAAAGTTCTGATAAAATATAGAACTCAGGTGGGCATTATGCCAATAGCATTTTTACAATGAAAAGGCGACAGCACAAAAACTAAATGTTTGTTTCTGTAAATTATTAAATGCTATTTTGCACTTGTAACGCTGATCCATATATCCCCACATAGATGCCTTTTGATTTTGACTCAAAAATTGGAATGAAAAAAAAATTAATGACAAATTTTTGTAGTTGACAGACAAATGTGATAAATTGCACTGCAATATAATTATTACTTTTTTTTTCATGTAAGTTTTATTCATTGTGCAACTTTTCATCACTGTCAAAACTCAAATCCATTAACTTTCGTCTTGCTCTGTGTCTGATGACTAATCACTATCTTCTTATATTGCCTTATGCTCAGTTCTATGTATGGCAAGCCTCACTTGCATATGGCACTCCTAGATTTGAGCCAAGAAACATTTTAAAAGTGTATCTTACATATGGGGAAAAAAAGGTATAACTTATTGTTGTCATCACCTATCCTTCTAATGTAGAAATTAAGAGATTAAAAATGTATTTCTGGTTGTTGTTTTTACTTGCTACAGGCACCTCTCTGAAATTTTATCAACGAAGAATGAGATTTAATCTTTATGAAAATATTAAGGGGTGGCAGTAGGTACAACTGCTAACTGATAGATCCAGAGTTTAAGCCACCTGCCCAAGGTCTGGTATTTTTCGCAGGTCCATCGTGTCCTAACTCCACCCTGCATTAAAAAATGGGAACCGATCATTTGTTGGGGAAGGTTAAGGTGACTGAGCATTGTTCTAGACACACATTCCCATAAAATAGTAGTGGCTTACAGAAATAGATTTACTCTTTATCTGATCCAGATGGTCTGTATGGGCTTTATAACGGGAAACTTTACTTTCTAAATACTGCATTGTAGAAATAAATTAAATGATGGTGGAATGGCTGTGTGGGCCTTGATTTGAGCCCCCTTGGAATGCTGTGACTTGTCTCAGGTCTTATCAATCTCCTTAAGCTCACACGGCGTATAGAGATGTGCACCTAACATTTGTAAAGGCAGCTGGGCATGGGGCATCAGTGGTTACAGAAACTGGTGAATTACTTCACCTGACACAATGATCTCTTTGGGTGCTTGAAGGGAAACTTTTACTTTTGATTTTTTGTTTACAAATTTAATAGAAAAAAGATCAGTAAGATTAAACCAGTCAACAGATTGATTTACTTTCAGAAACTTGTTTTCTTTCTCATTAAATATTTTTTTATTTCTTTGGTTTATTATAGAGAGCTTTAGGAAGTTATTTGTTGAAAACAAAATTTATGTTTGCTTTATGTATATTATTTTAAAGAAAAGGTTGATTTTGGGGTTTAAATCAGGGTTTACTGGGTTTTTTATTGTTTAATAACTAATAATGTACAGTCAATTATGAATTCACAAAAAAGCTTATTTTATAGTTGGTCACAACTTAATTTTAATGTTATAAAAGAACATTTAAAATTGTGATGTAATGACGAATTTAAAAACCCACTTAAAGGGAGGTAGCTCGAGTCCAACTATTGGTCCAAAAAAATAAAGCCAGTAGTCTTTCTTTTCACACTTTTTGAAGTTAAATGTCCTATTTTATTTCCTCGAACGTGAATTTAAGTTTCACTTATCACTTGTCAGAATTTTTTTATTGCAAGGGTTTCGTTTCATTTATCAAAAAATTGTTTTATTACCCCCTTTTTATATTGTATTTTCTGGGCCATTTTCTGCCACGTTATTTGTGCAGGGTGTGTTTCATAAACACAAACCAGAAACTGTTTTAATCTTTATTTTGTGTACCGAGATTTTTTTGTTTACGTTATGCTATACATGTTACTAATTGTTTTATACCCCCTCATTTTCTAAGTTGTTGTTTTTCAATCATGCGTATTTAGAGGAATGAATTTATATACACTGTTATTACAAATTGTCGTGTCGAGTTGTGGTCACAGAGGTATAGTGTAAAATTGTAATGATCTGTGGACTTTTGAAGTTATGGTATACCTGCACCAGACGCATTCTCGGCCAAATAAAAAAAAAAGTTCCATCTGCTTCGTTAGACTTAATATCCCATCGTAGGCACTGTTTGCGTTGCGGTCCACACTTTTTGAGATCCACTGCTGTAGCACGATTAGAAATTTTGATACTCAAGTCCTAGATTTCTGATATCCACAGGAGAAAAAAAAACATCGCCGTTCAGAAATGCCTCAGTGCGGCGGTTCTCAAACTTGTTCGGGACTGTCACCCCAAGGTGTTTCTGCGTGTCCGCTCGTACCCCCCTCACCCGTAAGTTTCGCGAATAACGTGGAATGTGCTTACCTTTCTAATGCGATTCTTGAGCACGTGGTTTTTCAGGATGAGTCATGAGCGAAACCGGCGACCTTCTTCGAACTCTTGGTTGTTATAAACGAAAAATATATGTCGCTGCTGCGTATTTTCGAAAAAAATCTTTCCCGTATCCATTGGCGTACGCCCCCCCGTTGAGAAGACGGTCTCAGGGTGTAGCACGAATCTGGCTTGAGACAGTTGAAGATCCTACAGAGTGCAGAATGTCCGTGTTGTTGAGTTGTTTTTATCTATATCTACTGCATTTATTGGTGAAAAGAGTTGCTCGGGGGGGCGTTTGTTTCCGCTATCCCTTTGTCGGGCCATGCTGTTTAGAGGTTATTCCATACGGTCAGCAACTGACCAAAGCCCGCGATCACTTGTTGGGCGAAATGTCTCTTTTCTTTCATGTGACCTCTTGAGCAAAATGTATCCCGACAAGACATATATGTAACATCATTACTTTTGTTTGTTTGTTTTTTTACCCTTACATGTTTGAAAATCGTTGTATGAAAATGTCCCGATTGAGAGTAATTTAGGAATGCACCTCATTGCACACATATCTATCACAATGTGTCGTTGATCTCGTCTTCAAGTACTATGGGTCCCCCCTTTTTTTTTAGTGCTCGGGGGTCCGACAGGGAAAAAATCAGTCCGGTTTAGGGTCGGCCCTGCTAAGTAATAAAATACCATTAATTCCGTACACAGAATATAAAACAGTGGAAGTTAACCCCTTTGAAACAAACAATATATTATTTTTGTACTTTCCGATTGAATTGGTCAGTGTTTGATGTTGACTTGTCCTCTGTACACTATACCCATAGGAAAAAAAATCTAAAGTAGCGATCTTCACTGTTGGTGTTGAGGGGGTGGGGGAGGGGAGTCCATTGATCCGCACACACCGAGGGAATAACTTGTGTGAAATTTGACGTCGTCAAAAATCCCCCCCCCACATTTAGGTCATCGGGAAGGGGGCGGTGATGGATGGGCGCCCACGGAGCCGGATAATCCCCAAAGAGCGGGATAAAGGGTGATAAATGATTCGTTAAGCTGTTGGAATTGCTGGCACCACCGGCGACGCCTCGTGTTTAGCCCCCCTATTATAATATTTGCACAAGAGAGTCACGTGGTGATGGAACCTATCCTTTCATATATCTCTAACAGTATGTGTTGTTCCACTGAGAGATCTGTATGGGTAACAGTTCCACTGAGAGATCTGTATGGGTAACAGTTCCACTGGGAGATCTGTATGGGTAACAGTTCCACTGAGAGATCTGTATGGGTAACGAGTTCCACTGAAAGAACTGTATGGGTAACAGTTCCACTGGGAGATCTGTATGGGTAACAGTTCCACTGGGATATCTGTATAAGGTAACAGTTCCACTGAGAGATCTGTATGGGTAACAGTTCCACTGAGAGATCTGTATGGGTAACAGTTCCACTAGAGAGACATTTCGGAGCCATATGGGAGTCCTTATCTTAAAGAGTCTCGCATTTGTAGTGAGTCTGAATACCTTCTCCTCCCCCCGCACCTTACACGCACAACCCAGTGGGGGCGTCTCCTATGGATGGACCACTAATGAAATCGTAGACTTTGTGCCTCCTTTGGGCGACTGTCGACGTGCTTGTCCAGGTTTGTTCTCACGTGAGAGCCAATGGAATATTTTAGATCATGGTGAAAGTTGCATCCATGTCCGTTGGTCTGTCGGCTATGGCGGGAGTGAAGAAGGGGACTACAGAATCTTTAAAAAAATATTGTCATTTGAGTAGACAGAAATAGCCGATTTTTTTGTTTGAGATTTGGGTATTCTGGAGTCGTGTAGATGATACCATCCGGCATTACCTCCCTCTCCTCAACCCAATCGTGTCCGCGCACTGGACATTGCTGATTAGTCAGTTTGTATTGGTCATTATAATTTTACTGGTTTACGGTGATGTTGTCATATAATTCATTTCTGTCCATCAACAGTCAGTGAATCGTTAACTTGTCCGAAGGAGTTGCTGACGTCTCGTAGCCAACTGTTATGTTGCCGATGGTTTGCCTTTTACCCCAGCTGCTCCCCTCTTCAATAACACCAAAAAAGAAACAAATGTTTTAAACCTTCTACTCTCGTAGCCAACTGTTATGTGCCGATGGTTATCCTTTTACTAGCTGCTCCTACCTCTTCAATAACGCAAGAAACAAATGTTTTAAACCTTCTACTCTCGTAGCCAACTGTTATGTTGCCGATGGTTTGCCTTTTACCTAATAACTCCCTCTTCAATAACATAAAGAAACAAATGTTTTAAACCTTCTACTCTCGTAGCCAACTTATGTTGCCGATGGTTTTGCCTTTTTACTAGCTGCTCCCGTCTTCAATAACGCGAAACAAATGTTTTTTTTATAAAAAAAAAAACATAAGCCACATGTGAGCGTGAAAGGTTTTTTTGTCTTGAGTCTAAAAGGCCCTTGTCTTTTATGGCAGGCTGTTGTTTAGTGAATGTGTGGGTGACTACTTGGTGGCGCTCTTTGTTGCCAGTCCGACCTGCGTTCTGTATGTAGGATGCGAGTTCGAATCCCGGCATTATCCATTCCACCCCACACCTATCATCCCTCCGGTGCCTCCATAGCCATCACCCGCTCAGATACGGTTGGGGTTGAAAGGAGGGCACCACAACAGGCAACCGTTACATAAAGTGGATCTGTCTATAACGGGGTGGGCAAAATTTTTCTTCGGAGGGCCACGTTAAAAACCTGATTGCTGTGGCGGGCCGCATATGTATTCTGTCTACTTCAGTTACAATTTACAGCGTATGAAAATATGAATTAATGATAATAACCTTGTGTTTGTCATTTTATTTCACATTCACGCTTTATTATGCACATTACGTTTTAAAATACAGACATGCACATACACGGAGCCGCATAACATACTCCTGACGGGCCGCATAACATACTCGTAGATGGGCCATAGTTTGCCCGTCACTGGCCTATAAGATAAAGGCTAAACATCTCGTCCTATTCGTGTTAAAATATATTGAAAGAATAGTGCGGTGGGGTGGGGTCTTTGAAGCCCCTGAAAGGTTGGGGGTGGGTATATCACTTACATATCCTATGCCACTATGGGCTCAGTTCTAGAAGTGCACTTCTTACATCCCTACCGTAGCCGATAGGGCAATGACCATGTAGACATGTGTTGAATATTCAACATGACCTGAAACATTTCCTTGGTTCTCACTCAAGATCGAGCCCGGAACTCTCAGTTCGACAGTCGATCACTTTACCACAAGACCATTAGTCCCCGTGTGTGGGAGAAGGGTGTGTATGTGAGTGTGTGAAGTCCTTATAAGGATGAGATGAAATCTCTTAGATCCTATAAACCACTAATGGGAAAGTTTTTACAGTGGCCTTATTTTCATTCCCACCATCGCCATGGAGGCACCACGGGAGATATAGCGGGGACTTTAGCCATCACCTGATATATCCATTGGTCCTCACCGAAGTTCGAACCAAGGACCTTCAGGTCGACAGTCAAGTGCTTTACTACGATCATCCGTCCTCTAGGGTAGAGTTGGCAGTCTTTTATATATATATATATATATATATATATATATATATATATATATATATATTAGGGTGATTCAAAACAATATGGTAAATTACATTTTGAATTTAACTTTGGGCACCCCCAAAAATGTTCCAATATATGAAAAAAAAATTCAGTACAAATTTTAAAGATTTTTTGGACAATATTAAAGAGTGCTACCGCCATGTTTAGTTTTAACAAATAATAATAATGAAAAAATCAGTATATTTATTACCAGTTAAACAAATCTAAAGTTTTTTTACTTGTTTAATAAAAAAGTATACAAACAATTAAATTAATAGTTAAATTTTGGTTCAACTGCACCAATGTTGACTTGTTCTGTCTGGGCAGTTCTGTCTATACTGTTTCACACCCTCAGCAGGTACTGTTTCTGTTCTTCATTGTTTGTGTGAAGTTTATTGTAATCTTACATAACAGCTACTCCAAGTTCTGCCTATGTCATTCACAACTCCTGAGAGAGGATAGTTCAGCATTTACTTTTGAAGGTTTCATTGATCTCCCAACTTCTTCGGATCACTTTCTCAAAATTCAGATGACAGTCAAAAATGGCAAAAAATACGAAAGATGTTATTTGAAACAAAACCATCAAGTTCTTTGAATTCTATCAAGAGATTGATCAATTGTTTTTCAAAAGATAGATAAACCATTTGTTTTCAAACATCTCACCATTTTCTGTTTTATGTCAAGTGGTACTTCATCATAGAAACCAGTACAGCAAGTTCTTCTGATATTACCAGAGGTGTCTTAGAAATTTTTCAAAGCCACCATGAGATTGTGAATCAGGATAGCTGCAAGCAAATATAAATGATACAATAAGTTTTATAATATTAACAATTTCACTATTCACTTGGTACATTAAATTAATTAGTCCAACTAATGATAACCCTCACCCTAACCTTTGTAGGCTTTTGATAAGCCAAAGATCATTTCGAGGAGCTGAAATGGCTGATGGTGCTGTAAACCAGGCTGTAGTGTAAATTCTTGTGGCAAAAAATGCATATGTTTCTGAGACCCCGTTCTTCTTTTGCTGTGGTCGAAATTGGGCCCGAAATAGTCATATTTTGTTGGCATATATAGCTGTGGCCATCCACCTAGCACGATGAAGTCCAGCTGGTTGTTTAAATGATATACATTTTGCTGGAATTCCTCCAAGATAAAAAATGACTAAGTCAAGTAGCTTTCGGTAATCGTCACGAGGTTGAAAAAGTTGTAGGCTGTTTTTGTGCAAATTTGATAATTTCTTCAGCAATGTCAACAACGACTGATGTACCTAGACTCCTGTTAAAACAGTCTGAGATGTTGATTTATCAATTAGTGGCAAGTGTTGTTTAAATCGCTTAAAGATTGCTATGTCTGAACTTGTAGAAGGACCGTGAATACTTCACCTGCTTCCAACATAATTTCAAGCATATGATGACGACAGGCCAGCCACAACATTTCCTTCTGCATCTTTCATCAGTAGGACACATGCTCCAGTGAATTTTGCTCTACTACTGGACATCTTTATTAAACTAGTTGAAACGATTTTTAAGAGATAAAATACAAAAATCTGAGTGATATTATAATATTGATTTTGTGTAAACGTGGCCAAAGAAATTAGACAAAAAAATTTAACAAGAAATAATCAACAGCAAAGATTAAAATTAACTGAAATAAATAAGAGTGACATTGTATCTTCATCATTTCACACAATTAATAATATGTTTTGGGCATAGTCAGTCAGGCAGTCACGTTATTACCAACAAGGAATAACATAATTGAAATTAAATAAAATTCACAATGTGGTAGCAACCATTAAACATGTGTCAAAATCAATAAAAATTTTACTGATTTATTTTTTCATATATTGGAACATTTTTAGATGGTGCCCCATGAAAAATTCAAAACTTCATTTTTTGAATCACCCTAATATATATATATATATATATATATATATATATATATATATATATATATATATATATATATATATATTGCTTTGCAAAGAGAGCAAGAATGATCAATTAATTAATTACACGAACAGCCAGACAGGATGTTATTTTACTAAACTGTATCTCACATATCCTCTCTCTCTCTTTCCCTGTCTCCCCTAATCACTCTTTTTAACGCCGGTTTGACACATGTCCTCTTGTCCTTTGACCACAAATGATTATTAATTAAGAACTGACCAATGTCCGGCTGATTATTATAAAAAAAGAGAGGGGATGGAGGGAGAGAGCTTGTTGTCACCTACAGAAACATTTCTACCTCACAACCACAACGACGACGTGCACGCCACAAAGCTGAAAGACTGGCTGCCAGGATTGACGTTGTTTTTAGTTCAGAGTGATTTAAGTACAACGTTGTGTGGACTTCGGTCTGGTAGGAAAAATTGACAAGACACGGTTTGTAATGTGTGTAGCCTGTAACTGACTTTGCGGGTCGCCGCCTCGCTGTATGTACATAAATAATTGTTTACCCATATCAGCCATCGATAACTGGGTGAGAAGGTTGGCGTAGGTTGTCAAGTCCTCCTCCTCCTCCCCCTTCCCCGGAGTTGTCTTTTCTTTCTCACCGCTGCCCTCCTTCGATACGCCTCCCTCTATTTGTTTAAAAATAGGCACCCCCTCCCCACCTTTCTTAATTTTCCATGCGTCTCCGGAGTGTTTGGTACATTCGTCAGAGAAAGGGCAATAAGCCAAGTGTCTTGGTGAAGTACCTTGCGTCTCGGTGTGTGTGTGTGTGTGTATCTTTCTGTGTGTCTGTGTTTTGCCTAGTATGGTTATTCCTTCCAACACATCCACCGCTTGTAATGTGTGTAACTCTTCTCCAAGTGACTTACCAAACGTGCATTCATGTCAGTAGTTTTTAAAAAAAAAGTAAAAAGCTTGTTTGCTGCCTCGAGCCTTCATCTGGAAACGAGAGTAATTTACTTTTCCCCCTCTTTTTTTTTTGTTCTTTCCAACGGATATATTATATTTATATTGTGTGATTAACGAACTTCAGACCAGGTGGGAGTATTATATTTGCACATAGCATTTCAAAATGCCTTCGCCGTTTGAATTAATTGTTTTTACCCGTGTGTATTATTATATGCATATATATATTTTAAAAAAAAACAACAGGTCTGGGCTGGTTAAGACAAATGTGCTGACTTGGTTGGATTCACGTCTCCAGGGGTCGGTGTTCTGTTGCTTGAAGTTTTAGTTTCATTGTTTACGGATGACATTTTGGCTCACGTATTTATGAGTGGCTTGAGAAAAGTGGAAAAAGGGGGGGCGCTACTGACGATGATGTTGAAGATGATGATAGTAATAGTAGTCATGTGTGGTGTTGAGGGTGGGGGTGAAGCATACGCTGCAGTCTGGGTCACACCCTTTTTTAAAAACATTATAGTCTTAAGATAAGAGACTCCCTGGCCTCGCGGATTTTTTCTGTTTTTGTTTTTGTTCCTTGAGTTGTGTCCCCTCTCGCTCGCCCTCTGCCACTGCTCACGGGGGCTTCATATTTGTTCCATATAGATTATGCCGCTGTATCGCAGACAACATCTACAGTAATCTTGGGGTGAAATCAAATAATGTGCTGACATGACCAACACAGATTCCCTGCCCCCACCCCACTTCCTCCCACACTAGCTTGTTGCTGTTGTTTATTTAGTTTGGTGTTCTTTCAGTCTTTTCCACTCTCTCTCTTTCGTTGACTGCAGTCATTATTCTGTTGTTGTTGTATCACTTCGCCTGGTGATAATGACGTGTGTGTGTTTTTTTCTTCTTTCTTGTATTGTTTTATGTGCTGCCTCTTGTGCGAATCTATAGCGTTTGAAATTTCTGAGCGTGTTGTTTTATAAAGGAAGTTGATTATAGAAGGATGGTATTTTATTTTCATGATCCCGAGGCGTGAAATTAACCAGTCACGTGAATATTTTTTGTTTGTTTATAAACCAGTTGATTTCATTCTAATTGGAATAGGCGTGCTGTTTTGATTCCACCATCATCAGTGTGTCAAACGCGTCATTTTTTTTTTGGTGAATCTCGTTATCTTTGGAATCTATCTATATGTCTGTATTTCTGTTTGTCTGTATATCGGTATATTTTTTACATGTCTCATTATGTCTATCCCATCTTTCTACATCTATCTTTTTTTTTTTGTTGTATAAAATGTCATAGTATCTATTGATCAACCGCACTTCTGTTTTTTTCTTGGTATTTGTCTAAATGTCTGTCTGAAAGGCTTCCCCTATCTATTCGTATGTTTGTGTTCATTTTATTTTGTTTTTTTAATCATAATTGTACACTGGGATTTTTATATAGACATACACACATTGTATCTACACGTAGTAAATGAATGCCTGGTTTTAAAAGATGCCACGACCTGTGCCTGCCCATTGGACGCCGCGGTCCTAGATAACCAAATCACCCATTATATCCCCATCGAGTGATGGGACAGACATAATTGGATGAACCCCGTGTTGTTTATGGTCAGCGTCTGGACATTATATTGACTTCGTCTCG